>CAWVQG010000091.1:0-25684 GCA_963932195.1 Empis livida
ACCCAAATAACGGGAAAAAATAAAAAAAAAAGTTATTTGAAATATTTTGGTTTTCTGTTTTTGTCCATATTTTTGCACCTAAATAACGGGAAAAAAGAAAAAAAAAAGTTATCTGAAATATTTTGGTTTTCTGTTTTTGTCCTTATTTTGCACCCAAATAACGGGAAAAAAGAAAAAAAAAAGTTATCTGAAATATTTTGGTTTTCTGTTTTTGTCCTTATTTTGCACCCAAATAACGGGAAAAAATTAAAAAAAATGTTATTTGAAATATTTTGGTTTTCTGTTTTTGTCCTTATTTTGCACCCAAATAACGGGAAAAAAGATAAAAAAGTTATCTGAAATATTTTGGTTTTCTGTTTTTGTCCTTATTTTGCACCCAAATAACGGGAAAAAAATAAAAAAAAAAAGTTATTTGAAATATTTTGGTTTTCTGTTTTTGTCCTTATTTTGCACCTAAATAACGGGAAAAAAAAAAAAAAAAAATGAATCTGAAATATTTTGGTTTCTGTTTTTGTCCTTATTTTGCACCCAAATAACGGGAAAAAAAGAAAAAAAAAAGTTATCTGAAATATTTTGGTTTTCTGTTTTTGTCCTTATTTTGCACCCAAATAACGGGAAAAAAGATAAAAAAGTTATCTGAAATATTTTGGTTTTCTGTTTTTGTCCTTATTTTGCACCCAAATAACGGGAAAAAATAAAAAAACAGTTATCTGAAATATTTTGGTTTTCTGTTTTTGTCCTTATTTTGCACCCAAATAACGGGAAAAAAGAAAAAAAAAGTTATTTGAAATATTTTGGTTTTTCTGTTTTTGTCCTTATTTTTCGGGAAAAAATAAAAAAATAGTTATTTGAAATATTTTGGTTTTCTGTTTTTGTCCTTATTTTGCACCTAAATAACGGGAAAAAAGAAAAAAAAAATTATCTGAATTAATTTGGTTTTCTGTTTTTGTCCTTATTTTGCACCCAAATAACGGGAAAAAAGAAAAAAAAAAGATATTTGAAATATTTTGGTTTTCTGTTTTTGTCCTTATTTTGCACCCAAATAACGCGAAACAAGAAAAAAAAAAGTTATTTGAAATATTTTGGTTTTCTGTTTTTGTCCTTATTTGGCACCCAAATAACGGGGAAAAAAAAAAAAAAAGTTATTTGAAATATTTTGGATTTCTGTTTTTGTCCTTATTTTGCATCCAAATAACGGGAAAAAATAAAAAAAAAAAATTATCTGAAATATTTTGGTTTTCTGTTATGGTCCTTATTTTGCACCCAAATAACGGGAAAAAGAAAAAAAAAGTTATCTGAAATATTTTGGTTTTCTGTTTTTGTCCCTTATTTTGCACCCAAATAACGGGAAAAAAGAAACAAAAAGTTATTTGAAATATTTTGGTTTTCTGTTTTTGTCTTAATTTTGCCACTAAATAACGGGGAAAAAAATAAAAAATAAGTTATTTTAAATATTTTGGTTTTCTGTTTTTGTCCTTATTTTTCGGGAAAAAATAAAAAAAAAGTTATTTGAAATATTTTGGTTTTCTGGTTTTGTCCTTATTTTGCACCTAAATAACGGGAAAAAAAGAAAAAAAAAATATTTGAAATATTTTGGTTTTCTGTTTTTGTCCTTATATTGCACACAAATAACGGGAAAAAAAGAAAAAAGAAGTTATGTGAAATATTTTTGTTTTCTGTTTTTTGTCCTTATTTTTGCACCCAAATAACGGGAAAAAATAAAAAAAAAAGTTATTTGAAATATTTTGGTTTTCTGTTTTTGTCCTTATTTTGCACCCAAATAACCGGAAAAAATAAAAAAAACAGTTATTTGAAATATTTTTGGTTTTCTGTTTTTGTCCTTATTTTGCACCCAAATAACGGGAAAAAAGAAAAAAAAAGTTATTTGAAATATTTTGGTTTTCTGTTATTGTCCTTATTTTGCACCCAAATAACGGGAAAAAAAAAAAAAAAGTTATCTGAAATATTTTGGTTTTCTATTTTTGTTCCTTATTTTTGCACCCAAATAACTGGAAAAAAGAAAAAAAAAAGTTATTTGAAATATTTTGGTTTTCTGTTTTTGTCCTTATTTTGCCACTAAATAACGGGAAAAAATGAAAAATAAGTTATTTGAAATATTTTGGTTTTACTGTTTTTGTCCCTTATTTTGCACCCAAATAACGGGAAAAAAATAAAAAAAAAATTATCTGAAATATTTTGGTTTTCTGTTTTTGTCCTTATTTTGCACAAAATAACGGGAAAAAAGAAAAAAAAAGTTATTTGAAATATTTTGGTTTTCTGTTTTTGTCCTTATTTTGCACCCAAATAAGGGGAAAAAATAAAAAAAAAGTTATTTGAAATATTTTGGTTTTCTGTTTTTGTCCTTATTTTTCGGGAAAAAAATAAAAAAAAAGTTATTTGAAATATTTTGGTTTTCTGGTTTTGTCCTTATTTTGCACCTAAATAACGGGAAAAAAGAAAAAAAAAATATTTGAAATATTTTGGTTTTCTGTTTTTGTCCTTATATTGCACACAAATAACGGGAAAAAAGAAAAAAGAAGTTATGTGAAATATTTTTGTTTTCTGTTTTTGTCCTTATTTTGCACCCAAATAACGGGAAAAAATTCAAAAAAGTTATTTGAAATATTTTAGTATTCTGTTTTTGTCCTTATTTTGCACCCAAATAACGGGAAAAAAAAAAAAAAAAAAAGTTATTTGAAATATTTTGGTTTTCTGTTTTTGTCCTTATTTTGCACCTAAATAACGGGAAAAAAGAAAAAAAAAAGTTATCTGAAATATTTTGGTTTTCTGTTTTTGTCCTTATTTTGCACCCAAATAACGGGAAAAAAAGAAAAAAAAAAGTTATCTGAAATATTTTGGTTTTCTGTTTTTTGTCCTTATTTTGCACCTAAATAACGGGAAAAAATTAAAAAAAATGTTATTTGAAATATTTTGGTTTTCTGTTTTTGTCCTTATTTTGCACCCAAATAACGGGAAAAAAAGATAAAAAAAGTTATCTGAAATATTTTGGTTTTCTGTTTTTGTCCTTATTTTGCACCCAAATAACGGGAAAAAATAAAAAAAAAAGTTATTTGAAATATTTTGGTTTTCTGTTTTTGTCCTTATTTTGCACCTAAATAACGGGAAAAAAAGAAAAAAAAAAGTTATCTGAAATATTTTGGTTTTCTGTTTTTGTCCTTATTTTGCACCCAAATAACGGGAAAAAAGAAAAAAAAAGTTATCTGAAATATTTTGGTTTTCTGTTTTTGTCCTTATTTTGCACCCAAATAACGGGAAAAAAAGATAAAAAAGTTATCTGAAATATTTTGGTTTTCTGTTTTTGTCCTTATTTTGCACCCAAATAACGGGAAAAAATAAAAAAAACAGTTATCTGAAATATTTTGGTTTTCTGTTTTTGTCCTTATTTTGCACCCAAATAACGGGGAAAAAAGAAAAAAAAAAGTTATTTGAAATATTTTGGTTTTCTGTTTTTGTCCTTATTTTTCGGGAAAAAATAAAAAAATAGTTATTTGAAATATTTTGGTTTTCTGTTTTTGTCCTTATTTTGCACCTAAATAACGGGAAAAAAGAAAAAAAAATTATCTGAAATATTTTGGTTTTCTGTTTTTGTCCTTATTTTGCACCCAAATAACGGGGAAAAAAAAAAAAAAAGTTATTTGAAATATTTTGGATTTCTGTTTTTGTCCCTTATTTTGCATCCAAAATAACGGGAAAAAATAAAAAAAAAAATTATCTGAAATATTTTGGTTTTCTGTTATGGTCCTTATTTTGCACCCAAATAACGGGGAAAAAGAAAAAAAAAGTTATCTGAAATATTTTGGTTTTCTGTTTTTTGTCCCTTATTTTGCACCCAAATAACGGGAAAAAAAGAAAAAAAAAGTTATTTGAAATATTTTGGTTTTCTGTTTTTGTCTTAATTTTGCCACTAAATAACGGGAAAAAATAAAAAATAAGTTATTTTAAATATTTTGGTTTTCTGTTTTTGTCCCTTATTTTTCGGGAAAAAATAAAAAAAAAGTTATTTGAAATATTTTGGTTTTTCTGGTTTTGTCCTTATTTTGCACCTAAATAACGGGAAAAAAGAAAAAAAAAATATTTGAAATATTTTGGTTTTCTGTTTTTGTCCTTATATTGCACACAAATAACGGGAAAAAAGAAAAAAAGAAGTTATGTGAAATATTTTTGTTTTCTGTTTTTGTCCTTATTTTGCACCCAAATAACGGGAAAAAAATAAAAAAAAAAGTTATTTGAAATATTTTGGTTTTCTGTTTTTGTCCTTATTTTGCACCCAAATAACGGGAAAAAAATAAAAAAAACAGTTATCTGAAATATTTTGGTTTTCTGTTTTTTGTCCTTATTTTGCACCCAAATAACGGGAAAAAAGAAAAAAAAAGTTATTTGAAATATTTTGGTTTTCTGTTTTTTGTCCTTATTTTTTCGGGAAAAAATAAAAAAATAGTTATATTGAAATATTTTGGTTTTCTGTTTTTGTCCTTATTTTGCACCCAAATAACGGGAAAAAAGATAAAAAAGTTATCTGAAATATTTTGGTTTTCTGTTTTTGTCCTTATTTTGCACCCAAATAACGGGAAAAAATAAAAAAAAAAGTTATTTGAAATATTTTGGTTTTCTGTTTTTGTCCTTATTTTGCACCTAAATAACGGGAAAAAAAAAAAAAAAAATGAATCTGAAATATTTTGGTTTTCTGTTTTTGTCCTTATTTTGCACCCAAATAACGGGAAAAAAGAAAAAAAAAGTTATCTGAAATATTTTGGTTTTCTGTTTTTGTCCTTATTTTGCACCCAAATAACGGGAAAAAAGATAAAAAAGTTATCTGAAATATTTTGGTTTTCTGTTTTTGTCCTTATTTTGCACCCAAATAACGGGAAAAAATTAAAAAAATGTTATTTGAAATATTTTGGTTTTCTGTTTTTGTCCTTATTTTGCACCCAAATAACGGGAAAAAAGATAAAAAAGTTATCTGAAATATTTTGGTTTTCTGTTTTTGTCCTTATTTTGCACCCAAATAACGGGAAAAAATAAAAAAAAAAGTTATTTGAAATATTTTGGTTTTCTGTTTTTGTCCTTATTTTGCACCTAAATAACGGGAAAAAAAAAAAAAAAAATGAATCTGAAATATTTTGGTTTTCTGTTTTTGTCCTTATTTTGCACCCAAATAACGGGAAAAAAGAAAAAAAAAGTTATCTGAAATATTTTGGTTTTCTGTTTTTGTCCTTATTTTGCACCCAAATAACGGGAAAAAAGATAAAAAAGTTATCTGAAATATTTCGGTTTTCTGTTTTTGTCCTTATTTTGCACCCAAATAACGGGAAAAAATAAAAAAACAGTTATCTGAAATATTTTGGTTTTCTGTTTTTGTCCTTATTTTGCACCCAAATAACGGGAAAAAAGAAAAAAAAAGTTATTTGAAATATTTTGGTTTTCTGTTTTTGTCCTTATTTTTCGGGAAAAAATAAAAAAATAGTTATTTGAAATATTTTGGTTTTCTGTTTTTGTCCTTATTTTGCACCTAAATAACGGGAAAAAAGAAAAAAAAATTATCTGAAATATTTTGGTTTTCTGTTTTTGTCCTTATTTTGCACCCAAATAACGGGAAAAAAGAAAAAAAAAGATATTTGAAATATTTTGGTTTTCTGTTTTTGTCCTTATTTTGCACCCAAATAACGCGAAACAAGAAAAAAAAAGTTATTTGAAATATTTTGGTTTTCTGTTTTTGTCCTTATTTGGCACCCAAATAACGGGGAAAAAAAAAAAAAAAGTTATTTGAAATATTTTGGATTTCTGTTTTTGTCCTTATTTTGCATCCAAATAACGGGAAAAAATAAAAAAAAAAATTATCTGAAATATTTTGGTTTTCTGTTATGGTCCTTATTTTGCACCCAAATAACGGGAAAAAGAAAAAAAAAGTTATCTGAAATATTTTGGTTTTCTGTTTTTGTCCTTATTTTGCACCCAAATAACGGGAAAAAAGAAACAAAAAGTTATTTGAAATATTTTGGTTTTCTGTTTTTGTCTTAATTTTGCCACTAAATAACGGGAAAAAATAAAAAATAAGTTATTTTAAATATTTTGGTTTTCTGTTTTTGTCCTTATTTTTCGGGAAAAAATAAAAAAAAAGTTATTTGAAATATTTTGGTTTTCTGGTTTTGTCCTTATTTTGCACCTAAATAACGGGAAAAAAGAAAAAAAAAATATTTGAAATATTTTGGTTTTCTGTTTTTGTCCTTATATTGCACACAAATAACGGGAAAAAAGAAAAAAGAAGTTATGTGAAATATTTTTGTTTTCTGTTTTTGTCCTTATTTTGCACCCAAATAACGGGAAAAAATAAAAAAAAAGTTATTTGAAATATTTTGGTTTTCTGTTTTTGTCCTTATTTTGCACCCAAATAACCGGAAAAAATAAAAAAACAGTTATTTGAAATATTTTGGTTTTCTGTTTTTGTCCTTATTTTGCACCCAAATAACGGGAAAAAAGAAAAAAAAGTTATTTGAAATATTTTGGTTTTCTGTTATTGTCCTTATTTTGCACCCAAATAACGGGAAAAAAAAAAAAAAGTTATCTGAAATATTTTGGTTTTCTATTTTTGTCCTTATTTTGCACCCAAATAACTGGAAAAAAGAAAAAAAAAGTTATTTGAAATATTTTGGTTTTCTGTTTTTGTCCTTATTTTGCCACTAAATAACGGGAAAAAATGAAAAATAAGTTATTTGAAATATTTTGGTTTTACTGTTTTTGTCCTTATTTTGCACCCAAATAACGGGAAAAAATAAAAAAAAAATTATCTGAAATATTTTGGTTTTCTGTTTTTGTCCTTATTTTGCACAAAATAACGGGAAAAAAGAAAAAAAAAGTTATTTGAAATATTTTGGTTTTCTGTTTTTGTCCTTATTTTGCACCCAAATAAGGGGAAAAAATAAAAAAAAAGTTATTTGAAATATTTTGGTTTTCTGTTTTTGTCCTTATTTTTCGGGAAAAAATAAAAAAAAAGTTATTTGAAATATTTTGGTTTTCTGGTTTTGTCCTTATTTTGCACCTAAATAACGGGAAAAAAGAAAAAAAAATATTTGAAATATTTTGGTTTTCTGTTTTTGTCCTTATATTGCACACAAATAACGGGAAAAAAGAAAAAAGAAGTTATGTGTAATATTTTTGTTTTCTGTTTTTGTCCTTATTTTGCACCCAAATAACGGGAAAAAATTCAAAAAAGTTATTTGAAATATTTTAGTATTCTGTTTTTGTCCTTATTTTGCACCCAAATAACGGGAAAAAATAAAAAAAAAAGTTATTTGAAATATTTTGGTTTTCTGTTTTTGTCCATATTTTGCACCTAAATAACGGGAAAAAAGAAAAAAAAAGTTATCTGAAATATTTTGGTTTTCTGTTTTTGTCCTTATTTTGCACCCAAATAACGGGAAAAAAGAAAAAAAAAGTTATCTGAAATATTTTGGTTTTCTGTTTTTGTCCTTATTTTGCACCCAAATAACGGGAAAAAATTAAAAAAATGTTATTTGAAATATTTTGGTTTTCTGTTTTTGTCCTTATTTTGCACCCAAATAACGGGAAAAAAGATAAAAAAGTTATCTGAAATATTTTGGTTTTCTGTTTTTGTCCTTATTTTGCACCCAAATAACGGGAAAAAATAAAAAAAAAAGTTATTTGAAATATTTTGGTTTTCTGTTTTTGTCCTTATTTTGCACCTAAATAACGGGAAAAAAGAAAAAAAAAGTTATCTGAAATATTTTGGTTTTCTGTTTTTGTCCTTATTTTGCACCCAAATAACGGGAAAAAAGAAAAAAAAAGTTATCTGAAATATTTTGGTTTTGTGTTTTTGTCCTTATTTTGCACCCAAATAACGGGAAAAAAGAAAAAAAAATTATCTTAAATATTTTGGTTTTCTGTTTTTGTCCTTATTTTGCACCCAAATAACGGGAAAAAATAAAAAAACAGTTATCTGAAATATTTTGGTTTTCTGTTTTTGTCCTTATTTTGCACCCAAATAACGGGAAAAAAGAAAAAAAAAGTTATTTGAAATATTTTGGTTTTCTGTTTTTGTCCTTATTTTTCGGGAAAAAATAAAAAAATAGTTATTTGAAATATTTTGGTTTTCTGTTTTTGTCCTTATTTTGCACCTAAATAACGGGAAAAAAGAAAAAAAAATTATCTGAAATATTTTGGTTTTCTGTTTTTGTCCTTATTTTGCACCCAAATAACGGGAAAAAAGAAAAAAAAAGATATTTGAAATATTTTGGTTTTCTGTTTTTGTCCTTATTTTACACCCAAATAACGGGAAAAAAGAAAAAAAAAGTTATTTGAAATATTTTGGTTTTCTGTTTTTGTCCTTATTTTGCACCCAAATAACGCGAAACAAGAAAAAAAAAGTTATTTGAAATATTTTGGTTTTCTGTTTTTGTCCTTATTTGGCACCCAAATAACGGGGAAAAAAAAAAAAAAAGTTATTTGAAATATTTTGGATTTCTGTTTTTGTCCTTATTTTGCATCCAAATAACGGGAAAAAATAAAAAAAAAAATTATCTGAAATATTTTGGTTTTCTGTTATGGTCCTTATTTTGCACCCAAATAACGGGAAAAAGAAAAAAAAAGTTATCTGAAATATTTTGGTTTTCTGTTTTTGTCCTTATTTTGCACCCAAATAACGGGAAAAAAGAAAAAAAAAGTTATTTGAAATATTTTGGTTTTCTGTTTTTGTCTTAATTTTGCCACTAAATAACGGGAAAAAATAAAAAATAAGTTATTTTAAATATTTTGGTTTTCTGTTTTTGTCCTTATTTTTCGGGAAAAAATAAAAAAAAAGTTATTTGAAATATTTTGGTTTTCTGGTTTTGTCCTTATTTTGCACCTAAATAACGGGAAAAAAGAAAAAAAAAATATTTGAAATATTTTGGTTTTCTGTTTTTGTCCTTATATTGCACACAAATAACGGGAAAAAAGAAAAAAGAAGTTATGTGAAATATTTTTGTTTTCTGTTTTTGTCCTTATTTTGCACCCAAATAACGGGAAAAAATAAAAAAAAAGTTATTTGAAATATTTTGGTTTTCTGTTTTTGTCCTTATTTTGCACCCAAATAACGGGAAAAAATAAAAAAACAGTTATCTGAAATATTTTGGTTTTCTGTTTTTGTCCTTATTTTGCACCCAAATAACGGGAAAAAAGAAAAAAAAAGTTATTTGAAATATTTTGGTTTTCTGTTTTTGTCCTTATTTTTCGGGAAAAAATAAAAAAATAGTTATTTGAAATATTTTGGTTTTCTGTTTTTGTCCTTATTTTGCACCTAAATAACGGGAAAAAAGAAAAAAAAATTATCTGAAATATTTTGGTTTTCTGTTTTTGTCCTTATTTTGCACCCAAATAACGGGAAAAAAGAAAAAAAAAGATATTTGAAATATTTTGGTTTTCTGTTTTTGTCCTTATTTTACACCCAAATAACGGGAAAAAAGAAAAAAAAAGTTATTTGAAATATTTTGGTTTTCTGTTTTTGTCCTTATTTTGCACCCAAATAACGCGAAACAAGAAAAAAAAAGTTATTTGAAATATTTTGGTTTTCTGTTTTTGTCCTTATTTGGCACCCAAATAACGGGGGAAAAAAAAAAAAAAGTTATTTGAAATATTTTGGTTTTCTGTTTTTGTCCTTATTTTGCATCCAAATAACGGGAAAAAATAAAAAAAAAAATTATCTGAAATATTTTGGTTTTCTGTTATGGTCCTTATTTTGCACCCAAATAACGGGAAAAAGAAAAAAAAAGTTATCTGAAATATTTTGGTTTTCTGTTTTTGTCCTTATTTTGCACCCAAATAACGGGAAAAAAGAAAAAAAAAGTTATTTGAAATATTTTGGTTTTCTGGTTTTGTCCTTATTTTGCACCTAAATAACGGGAAAAAAGAAAAAAAAAATATTTGAAATATTTTGGTTTTCTGTTTTTGTCCTTATATTGCACACAAATAACGGGAAAAAAGAAAAAAGAAGTTATGTGAAATATTTTTGTTTTCGGTTTTTGTCCTTATTTTGCACCCAAATAACGGGAAAAAATAAAAAAAAAGTTATTTGAAATATTTTGGTTTTCTGTTTTTGTCCTTATTTTGCACCCAAATAACGGGAAAAAATAAAAAAACAGTTATCTGAAATATTTTGGTTTTCTGTTTTTGTCCTTATTTTGCACCCAAATAACGGGAAAAAAGAAAAAAAAAGTTATTTGAAATATTTTGGTTTTCTGTTTTTGTCCTTATTTTTCGGGAAAAAATAAAAAAATAGTTATTTGAAATATTTTGGTTTTCTGTTTTTGTCCTTATTTTGCACCTAAATAACGGGAAAAAAGAAAAAAAAATTATCTGAAATATTTTGGTTTTCTGTTTTTGTCCTTATTTTGCACCCAAATAACGGGAAAAAAGAAAAAAAAAGATATTTGAAATATTTTGGTTTTCTGTTTTTGTCCTTATTTTACACCCAAATAACGGGAAAAAAGAAAAAAAAAGTTATTTGAAATATTTTGGTTTTCTGTTTTTGTCCTTATTTTGCACCCAAATAACGCGAAACAAGAAAAAAAAAGTTATTTGAAATATTTTGGTTTTCTGTTTTTGTCCTTATTTGGCACCCAAATAACGGGGGAAAAAAAAAAAAAGTTATTTGAAATATTTTGGTTTTCTGTTTTTGTCCTTATTTTGCATCCAAATAACGGGAAAAAATAAAAAAAAAAATTATCTGAAATATTTTGGTTTTCTGTTATGGTCCTTATTTTGCACCCAAATAACGGGAAAAAGAAAAAAAAAGTTATCTGAAATATTTTGGTTTTCTGTTTTTGTCCTTATTTTGCACCCAAATAACGGGAAAAAAGAAAAAAAAAGTTATTTGAAATATTTTGGTTTTCTGTTTTTATCTTAATTTTGCCACTAAATAACGGGAAAAAATAAAAAATAAGTTATTTTAAATATTTTGGTTTTCTGTTTTTGTCCTTATTTTGCACCCAAATAACGGGAAAAAATAAAAAAAAAGTTATTTGAAATATTTTGGTTATCTGTTTTTGTCCTTATTTTGCACCCAAATAACGGGAAAAAATAAAAGAAAAAGTTATTTGAAATATTTTGGTTTTCTGTTTTTGTCCTTATTTTGCACCCTAGTAACGGGAAAAAAGAAAAAAAAGTTATCTGAAATATTTTGGTTTTGTGTTTTTGTCCATATTTTGCACCCAAATAACGGGGAAAAAGAAAAAAAAAGTTATCTGAAATATTTTGGTTTTCTGTTTTTGGCCTTATTTTGCACCCAAATAACGGGAAAAAATAAAAAAATGTTATTTGAAATATTTTGGTTTTCTGTTTTTATCTTAATTTTGCCACTAAATAACGGGAAAAAATAAAAAATAAGTTATTTTAAATATTTTGGTTTTCTGTTTTTGTCCTTATTTTGCACCCAAATAACGGGAAAAAATAAAAAAAAAGTTATTTGAAATATTTTGGTTTTCTGTTTTTGTCCTTATTTTGCACCCAAATAACGGGAAAAAATAAAAAAAAAAGTTATTTGAAATATTTTGGTTTTCTGTTATTGTCCTTATTTTGCACCCAAATAACGGGAAAAAATAAAAAAAAAGTTATTTGAAATATTATGGTTTTCTGTTTTTGTCCTTATTTTGCATCTAAATAACGGGAAAAAAGAAAAAAAAGTTATCTAAAATATTTTGGTTTTCTGTTTTTGTCCTTATTTTGCACCCAAATAACGGGAAAAAAGAAAAAAAAAGTTATTTGAAATATTTTGGTTTTCTGTTTTTGTCCTTATTTTGCCACTAAATAACGGGAAAAAATAAAAAATAAGTTATTTGAAATATTTTGGTTTTCTGTTTTTGTCCTTATTTTACACCCAAATAACGGGAAAAAATAAAAAAAAAGTTATTTGAAATATTTTGGTTTTCTGTTTTTGTCCTTATTTTGCACCCAAATAACGGGAAAAAATAAAAAAAAAGTTATTTTAAATATTTTGGTTTTCTGAAAAAATAAAAAAATAAAAAAAAAAGTTATTTGAAATATTTTGGTTTTCTGATTTTGTCCTTATTTTGCACCCAAATAACGGGAAAAAATAAAAAAATGTTATTTGAAATATTTTGGTTTTCTGTTTTTGTCTTAATTTTGCCACTAAATAACGGGAAAAAATAAAAAATAAGTTATTTTAAATATTTTGGTTTTCTGTTTTTGTCCTTATTTTGCACCCAAATAACGAGAAAAATAAAAAAAAAATTATCTGAAATATTTTTGTTTTCTGTTTTTGTCCTTATTTTGCACCCAAATAACGGGAAAAAATTAAAAAAAAAGTTATTTGAAATATTTTGGTTTTCTGTTTTTGTCCTTATTTTGCAACTAAATAACGGGAATAAATAAAAAAAAAGTTATTTGAAATATTTTGGTTTTCTGAAAAAATAAAAAAATAAAAAAAAAAGTTATTTGAAATATTTTGGTTTTGTGTTTTTGTCCATATTTTACACCCAAATAACGGGGAAAAAGAAAAAAAAGTTATCTGAAATATTTTGGTTTTCTGTTTTTGTCCTTATTTTGCACCCAAATAACGGGAAAAAAGAAAAAAAAAGTTATTTGAAATATTTTGGTTTTCTGTTTTTGTCTTAATTTTGCCACTAAATAACTGGAAAAAATAAAAAATAAGTTATTTTAAATATTTTGGTTTTCTGTTTTTGTCCTTATTTTGCACCCAAATACCGAGAAAAATAAAAAAAAAATTATCTGAAATATTTTTGTTTTCTGTTTTTGTCCTTATTTTGCACCCAAATAACGGGAAAAACTTAAAAAAAAAGTTATTTGTAATATTTTGGTTTTCTGTTTTTGTCCTTATTTTGCACCTAAATAACGGGAAAAAATAAAAAAAAAGTTATTTGAAATATTTTGGTTTTCTGAAAAAATAAAAAAATAAAAAAGAAAGTTATTTGAAATATTTTGGTTTTCTGTTTTTGTCCTTATTTTGCATCCAAATAACGGGAAAAAATAAAAAAAAAAATTATCTGAAATATTTTGGTTTTCTGTTATGCTCCTTATTTTGCACCCACATAACGGGAAAAAAGAAAAAAAAAGTTATCTGAAATATTTTGGTTTTCTGTTTTTGTCCTTATTTTGCACCTAAATAGCGGGAAAAAATAAAAAAAAAGTTATTTGAAATATTTTGGTTTTCTGAAAAAATAAAAAAATAAAAAAAAAAATTATCTGAAATATTTTGGTTTTCTGTTATGGTCCTTATTTTGCACCTAAATAACGGGAAAAAAGAAAAAAAAATTATCTGAAATATTTTGGTTTTCTGTTTTTGTCCTTATTTTGCACCCAAATAACGGGAAAAAATAAAAAAAAAAGTTATTTGAAATATTTTGGTTTTCTGTTTTCGTCCTTATTTTGCACCTAAATAGCGGGAAAAAATAAAAAAAAAGTTATTTGAAATATTTTGGTTTTCTGAAAAAATAAAAAAAAAAGTTATTTGAAATATTTTGGTTTTCTGATTTTGTCCTTATTTTGCCACTAAATAACGGGAAAAAATAAAAAATAAGTTATTTTAAATATTTTGGTTTTCTGTTTTTGTCCTTATTTTGCACCCAAATAACGGGGAAAAAAAAAAAGTTATTTGAAATATTTTGGTTTTCTGTTTTTGTCCTAATTTTGGACCCAAATAAAGGGAAAAAATAAAAAAAAAAGTTATTTGAAATATTTTGGTTTTCTGTTTTTGTCCTTATTTTGCACCTAAATAACGGGAAAAAATAAAAAAAAAGTTATTTGAAATATTTTGGTTTTCTGTTTTTGTCCTTATTTTGCACCTAAATAACGGGAAAAAAGAAAAAAAAATTATCTGAAATATTTTGGTTTTCAGTTTTTGTCCTTATTTTGCACCCAAATAACGGGAAAAAAGAAAAAAAAAGTTATTTGAAATATTTTGGTTTTCTGTTTTTGTCCTTATTTTGCCACTAAATAACGGGAAAAAATAAAAAATAAGTTATTTGAAATATTGTGGTTTTCTGTTTTTGTCCTTATTTTGCATCCAAATAACGGGAAAAAAGAAAAAAAAAAGTTATTTGAAATATTTTGGTTTTCTGTTTTTGTCCTTATTTTGCACCCAAATAACGGGAAAAAATAAAAAAACAGTTATCTGAAATAGTTTGGTTTTCTGTTTTTGTCCTTATTTTGCACCCAAATAACAGGAAAAAATAAAAAAAAAGTTATCTGAAATATTTTGGTTTTCTGTTTTTGTCCTTGTTTTGCACCCAAATAACAGGAAAAAATAAAAAAAAAGTTATTTGAAATATTTTGGTTTTCTGTTTTTGTCCTTATTTTGCACCCAAATAACGGGAAAAAAAAGGTATCTGAAATATTTTGGTTTTCTGTTTTTTCCTTATTTTGCACCCAAATAACGGGAAAAAATAAAAAAAATGTTATTTGAAATATTTTGGTTTTCTGTTTTTGTCCTTATTTTGCACCCAAATAACGGGAAAAAAGAAAAAAAAAGTTGTCTGAAATATTTTGGTTTTCTGTTTTTGTCCTTATTTTGCACCCAAATAACGGGAAAAAAGAAAAAAAAAGTTATTTGAAATATTTTGGTTTTCTGTTTTTGTCCTTATTTTACACCCAAATAACGGGAAAAAATAAAAAAAAAGTTATTTGAAATATTTTGGTTTTCTATTTTTGTCCTTATTTTGCACCCAAATAACGGGAAAAAATAAAAAAAAAAGTTATTTGAAATATTTTGGTTTTCTGTTTTTGTCCTTATTTTGCACCCAAATAACGGGAAAAAAAAAAAAAAAAAGTTATATGAAATATTTTGGTTTTCTGATTTTGTCCTTATTTTGCACCCAAATAACGGAAAAATAAAAAAAAATTATCTGAAATATTTTGGTTTTCTGTTTTTGTCCTTATTTTGCACCTAAATAACGGGAAAAAAGAAAAAAAAATATCTGAATTATTTTGGTTTTCTGTTTTTGTCCTTATTTTGCACGCAAATAACGGGCAAAAAGAAAAGATAAGTTATTTGAAATATTTTGGTTTTTTGTTTTTGTCCTTATTTTGCACCCAAATAACGGGAAAAAATAAAAAAAGGTTATTTGAAATATTTTGGTTTTCTATTTTTGTCCTTATTTTGCACCCAAATAACGGGAAAAAATAAAAAAAAAGTTATTTGAAATATTTTGGTTTTCTGATTTTGTCCTTATTTTGCACCCAAATAACGGGAGAAAGTAAAAAAAAAGTTATTTGAAATATTTTGGTTTTCTGTTTTTGTCCTTATTTTGCATCCAAATAACGGGAAAAAAGAAAAAAAAAGTTATTTGAAATATTTTGGTTTTCTGTTTTTGTCCTTATTTTGCACCCAAATAACGGGAGAAAATAAAAAAACAGTTATCTGAAATAGTTTGGTTTTCTCTTTTTGTCCTTATTTTGCACCCAAATAACGGGAAAAAATAAAAAACAAGTTATTTGAAATATTTTGGTTTTCTGTTTTTGTCCTTATTTTGCACCCAAATAACGGGAAAAAATAAAAAAAAAATTATTTGAAATATTTTGGTTTTCTGTTTTTGTCCTTATTTTGCACCTAAATAACGGGAAAAAAGAAAAAAAAATATCTGAAATATTTTGGTTTTCTGTTTTTGTCCTTATTTTGCACCCAAATAACGGGAAAAAAGAAAAGATAAGTTATTTGAAATATTTTGGTTTTTTGTTTTTGTCCTTATTTGCACCCAAATAACGGGAAAAAATAAAAAAAAGTTATTTGAAATAGTTTGGTTTTCTATTTTTGTCCTTATTTTGCACCCAAATAACGGGAAAAAATAAAAAAAAGTCATTTGAAATATTTTGGTTTTCTGTTTTTGTCCTTATTTTGCACCCAAATAACGGGAAAAAATAAAAAAAAAAGTTATTTGAAATATTTTGGTTTTCTATTTTTGTCCTTATTTTGCACCCAAATAACGGGAAAAAATAAAAAAAAAGTCATTTGAAATATTTTGGTTTTCTGTTTTTGTCCTTATTTTGCACCCAAATAAGGGGAAAAAATAAAAAAAAAGTTATCTGAAATATTTTGGTTTTCTGTTTTTGTCCTTATTTTGCACCCAAATAACGGGAAAAAATAAAAAAAAAAGTTATTTGAAATATTTTGGTTTTCTGATTTTGTCCTTATTTGCACCCAAATAACGGGAAAAAATAAAAAAAAGTTATTTGAAATATTTTGGTTTTCTGTTTTTGTCCTTATTTTGCACCCAAATAACGGGAAAAAATAAAAAAAAAGTTATTTGAAATATTTTGGTTTTCTGTTTTTGTCCTTATTTGCACCCAAATAACGGGAAAAAATAAAAAAAAGTTATTTGAAATAGTTTGGTTTTCTATTTTTGTCCTTATTTTGCACCCAAATAACGGGAAAAAATAAAAAAAAGTTATTTGAAATAGTTTGGTTTTCTATTTTTGTCCTTATTTTGCACCCAAATAACGGGAAAAAATAAAAAAAAGTCATTTGAAATATTTTGGTTTTCTGTTTTTGTCCTTATTTTGCACCCAAATAACGGGAAAAAATAAAAAAAAAAGTCATTTGAAATATTTTGGTTTTCTGTTTTTGTCCTTATTTTGCACCCAAATAACGGGAAAAAATAAAAAAAAAAGTTATTTGAAATATTTTGGTTTTCTATTTTTGTCCTTATTTTGCACCCAAATAACGGGAAAAAATAAAAAAAAAGTCATTTGAAATATTTTGGTTTTCTGTTTTTGTCCTTATTTTGCACCCAAATAAGGGGAAAAAATAAAAAAAAAGTTATCTGAAATATTTTGGTTTTCTGTTTTTGTCCTTATTTTGCACCCAAATAACGGGAAAAAATAAAAAAAAAAGTTATTTGAAATATTTTGGTTTTCTGATTTTGTCCTTATTTTGCACCCAAATAACGGGAAAAAAGAAAAAAAAAGTTATTTGAAATATTTTGGTTTTCTGTTTTTGTCCTTATTTTGCACCCAAATAACGGGAAAAAATAAAAAAAAAGTTATTTGAAATATTTTGGTTTTCTGTTTTTGTCCTTAATTTGCATCCAAATAACGGGAAAAAAGAAAAAAAAAGTTATTTGAAATATTTTGGTTTTCTATTTTTGTCCTTATTTTGCACCCAAATAACGGGAAAAAATAAAAAAAAAGTCATTTGAAATATTTTGGTTTTCTGTTTTTGTCCTTATTTTGCACCCAAATAACGGGAAAAAATAAAAAAAAAGTTATCTGAAATATTTTGGTTTTCTGTTTTTGTCCTTATTTTGCACCCAATAACGGGGAAAAAGAAAAAAAAAGTTATCTGAAATATTTTGGTTTTCTGATTTTGTCCTTATTTTGCACCCAAATAACGGGAAAAAATAAAAAAATTTTATTTGAAATATTTTTGTTTTCTGTTTTTGTCCTTATTTTGCACCCAAATAAAGGGGAAAAAGAAAAAAAAGTTATTTGAAATATTTTGGTTTTCTGAAAAAATAAAAAAATAAAAAAAAAAGTTATTTGAAATATTTTGGTTTTGTGTTTTTGTCCATATTTTACACCAAAATAACGGGGAAAAAGAAAAAAAAAGTTATCTGAAATATTTTGGTTTTCTGTTTTTGTCCTTATTTTGCACCGAAATAACGGGAAAAAATAAAAAAATGATATTTGAAATATTTTGGTTTTCTGTTTTTGTCCTTTTTTTGCACCCAAATAAAGGGGAAAAAGAAAAAAAAGTTATTTGAAATATTTTGGTTTTCTGTTATTGTCCTTATTTTGCACCCAAATAACGGGAAAAAATAAAAAAAAAGGTATTTGAAATATTTTGGTTTTCTGTTTTTGTCCTTATTTTGCATCTAAATAACGGGAAAAAAGAAAAAAAAGTTATCTGAAATATTTTGGTTTTCTATTTTTGTCCTTATTTTGCACCCAAGTAACGGGAAAAAAGAAAAAAAAAAGTTATTTGAAATATTTTGGTTTTCTGTTTTTGTCCTTATTTTGCACCCAAATAACGGGGAAAAAAAAAAAAGTTATTTGAAATATTTTGGTTTTCTGTTTTTGTCCTAATTTTGGACCCAAATAAAGGGAAAAAATAAAAAAAAAAGTTATTTGAAATATTTTGGTTTTCTGTTTTTGTCCTTATTTTGCACCTAAATAAAGGAAAAAAATAAAAAAAAAGTTATTTGAAATATTTTGGTTTTCTGTTTTTGTCCTTATTTTGCACCTAAATAACGGGAAAAAAGAAAAAAAAATTATCTGAAATATTTTGGTTTTCAGTTTTTGTCCTTATTTTGCACCCAAATAACGGGAAAAAAGAAAAAAAAAGTTATTTGAAATATTTTGGTTTTCTGTTTTTGTCCTTATTTTGCCACTAAATAACGGGAAAAAATAAAAAATAAGTTATTTGAAATATTGTGGTTTTCTGTTTTTGTCCTTATTTTGCATCCAAATAACGGGAAAAAAGAAAAAAAAAAGTTATTTGAAATATTCTGGTTTTCTGTTTTTGTCCTTATTTTGCACCCAAATAACGGGAAAAAATAAAAAAACAGTTATCTGAAATAGTTTGGTTTTCTGTTTTTGTCCTTATTTTGCACCCAAATAACAGGAAAAAATAAAAAAAAAGTTATCTGAAATATTTTGGTTTTCTGTTTTTGTCCTTGTTTTGCACCCAAATAACAGGAAAAAATAAAAAAAAAGTTATTTGAAATATTTTGGTTTTCTGTTTTTGTCCTTATTTTGCACCCAAATAACGGGAAAAAAAAGGTATCTGAAATATTTTGGTTTTCTGTTTTTTCCTTATTTTGCACCCAAATAACGGGAAAAAATAAAAAAAATGTTATTTGAAATATTTGGGTTTTCTGTTTTTGTCCTTATTTTGCACCCAAATAACGGGAAAAAAGAAAAAAAAAGTTGTCTGAAATATTTTGGTTTTCTGTTTTTGTCCTTATTTTGCACCCAAATAACGGGAAAAAAGAAAAAAAAAGTTATTTGAAATATTTTGGTTTTCTGTTTTTGTCCTTATTTTACACCCAAATAACGGGAAAAAATAAAAAAAAAGTTATTTGAAATATTTTGGTTTTCTATTTTTGTCCTTATTTTGCACCCAAATAACGGGAAAAAATAAAAAAAAAAGTTATTTGAAATATTTTGGTTTTCTGTTTTTGTCCTTATTTTGCACCCAAATAACGGGAAAAAAAAAAAAAAAAAGTTATATGAAATATTTTGGTTTTCTGATTTTGTCCTTATTTTGCACCCAAATAACGGAAAAATAAAAAAAAATTATCTGAAATATTTTGGTTTTCTGTTTTTGTCCTTATTTTGCACCTAAATAACGGGAAAAAAGAAAAAAAAATATCTGAATTATTTTGGTTTTCTGTTTTTGTCCTTATTTTGCACCCAAATAACGGGCAAAAAGAAAAGATAAGTTATTTGAAATATTTTGGTTTTTTGTTTTTGTCCTTATTTTGCACCCAAATAACGGGAAAAAATAAAAAAAGGTTATTTGAAATATTTTGGTTTTCTATTTTTGTCCTTATTTTGCACCCAAATAACGGGAAAAAATAAAAAAAAAGTTATTTGAAATATTTTGGTTTTCTGATTTTGTCCTTATTTTGCACCCAAATAACGGGAGAAAGTAAAAAAAAAGTTATTTGAAATATTTTGGTTTTCTGTTTTTGTCCTTATTTTGCATCCAAATAACGGGAAAAAAGAAAAAAAAAGTTATTTGAAATATTTTGGTTTTCTGTTTTTGTCCTTATTTTGCACCCAAATAACGGGAGAAAATAAAAAAACAGTTATCTGAAATAGTTTGGTTTTCTGTTTTTGTCCTTATTTTGCACCCAAATAACGGGAAAAAATAAAAAACAAGTTATTTGAAATATTTTGGTTTTCTGTTTTTGTCCTTATTTTGCACCCAAATAACGGGAAAAAATAAAAAAAAAATTATTTGAAATATTTTGGTTTTCTGTTTTTGTCCTTATTTTGCACCTAAATAACGGGAAAAAAGAAAAAAAAATATCTGAAATATTTTGGTTTTCTGTTTTTGTCCTTATTTTGCACCCAAATAACGGGAAAAAAGAAAAGATAAGTTATTTGAAATATTTTGGTTTTTTGTTTTTGTCCTTATTTGCACCCAAATAACGGGAAAAAATAAAAAAAAGTTATTTGAAATAGTTTGGTTTTCTATTTTTGTCCTTATTTTGCACCCAAATAACGGGAAAAAATAAAAAAAAGTCATTTGAAATATTTTGGTTTTCTGTTTTTGTCCTTATTTTGCACCCAAATAACGGGAAAAAATAAAAAAAAAAGTTATTTGAAATATTTTGGTTTTCTATTTTTGTCCTTATTTTGCACCCAAATAACGGGAAAAAATAAAAAAAAAGTCATTTGAAATATTTTGGTTTTCTGTTTTTGTCCTTATTTTGCACCCAAATAAGGGGAAAAAATAAAAAAAAAGTTATCTGAAATATTTTGGTTTTCTGTTTTTGTCCTTATTTTGCACCCAAATAACGGGAAAAAATAAAAAAAAAAGTTATTTGAAATATTTTGGTTTTCTGATTTTGTCCTTATTTGCACCCAAATAACGGGAAAAAATAAAAAAAAGTTATTTGAAATATTTTGGTTTTCTGTTTTTGTCCTTATTTTGCACCCAAATAACGGGAAAAAATAAAAAAAAAGTTATTTGAAATATTTTGGTTTTCTGTTTTTGTCCTTATTTGCACCCAAATAACGGGAAAAAATAAAAAAAAGTTATTTGAAATAGTTTGGTTTTCTATTTTTGTCCTTATTTTGCACCCAAATAACGGGAAAAAATAAAAAAAAGTTATTTGAAATAGTTTGGTTTTCTATTTTTGTCCTTATTTTGCACCCAAATAACGGGAAAAAATAAAAAAAAGTCATTTGAAATATTTTGGTTTTCTGTTTTTGTCCTTATTTTGCACCCAAATAACGGGAAAAAATAAAAAAAAAAGTCATTTGAAATATTTTGGTTTTCTGTTTTTGTCCTTATTTTGCACCCAAATAACGGGAAAAAATAAAAAAAAAAGTTATTTGAAATATTTTGGTTTTCTATTTTTGTCCTTATTTTGCACCCAAATAACGGGAAAAAATAAAAAAAAAGTCATTTGAAATATTTTGGTTTTCTGTTTTTGTCCTTATTTTGCACCCAAATAAGGGGAAAAAATAAAAAAAAAGTTATCTGAAATATTTTGGTTTTCTGTTTTTGTCCTTATTTTGCACCCAAATAACGGGAAAAAATAAAAAAAAAAGTTATTTGAAATATTTTGGTTTTCTGATTTTGTCCTTATTTTGCACCCAAATAACGGGAAAAAAGAAAAAAAAAGTTATTTGAAATATTTTGGTTTTCTGTTTTTGTCCTTATTTTGCACCCAAATAACGGGAAAAAATAAAAAAAAAGTTATTTGAAATATTTTGGTTTTCTGTTTTTGTCCTTAATTTGCATCCAAATAACGGGAAAAAAGAAAAAAAAAGTTATTTGAAATATTTTGGTTTTCTATTTTTGTCCTTATTTTGCACCCAAATAACGGGAAAAAATAAAAAAAAAGTCATTTGAAATATTTTGGTTTTCTGTTTTTGTCCTTATTTTGCACCCAAATAACGGGAAAAAATAAAAAAAAAGTTATCTGAAATATTTTGGTTTTCTGTTTTTGTCCTTATTTTGCACCCAATAACGGGGAAAAAGAAAAAAAAAGTTATCTGAAATATTTTGGTTTTCTGATTTTGTCCTTATTTTGCACCCAAATAACGGGAAAAAATAAAAAAATTTTATTTTAAATTTTTTGGTTTTCTTTTTTTGTCCTTATTTTGCACCCAAATAAAGGGGAAAAAGAAAAAAAAGTTATTTGAAATATTTTGGTTTTCTGAAAAAATAAAAAAATAAAAAAAAAAGTTATTTGAAATATTTTGGTTTTGTGTTTTTGTCCATATTTTACACCAAAATAACGGGGAAAAAGAAAAAAAAAGTTATCTGAAATATTTTGGTTTTCTGTTTTTGTCCTTATTTTGCACCGAAATAACGGGAAAAAATAAAAAAATGATATTTGAAATATTTTGGTTTTCTGTTTTTGTCCTTTTTTTGCACCCAAATAAAGGGGAAAAAGAAAAAAAAGTTATTTGAAATATTTTGGTTTTCTGTTATTGTCCTTATTTTGCACCCAAATAACGGGAAAAAATAAAAAAAAAGGTATTTGAAATATTTTGGTTTTCTGTTTTTGTCCTTATTTTGCATCTAAATAACGGGAAAAAAGAAAAAAAAGTTATCTGAAATATTTTGGTTTTCTATTTTTGTCCTTATTTTGCACCCAAGTAACGGGAAAAAAGAAAAAAAAAAGTTATTTGAAATATTTTGGTTTTCTGTTTTTGTCCTTATTTTGCCACTAAATAACGGGAAAAAATAAAAAAAAAGTTATTTGAAATATTTTGGTTTTCTGTTTTTGTCCTTATTTTGCACCCAAATAACGGGAAAAAATAAAAAAAAAGTTATTTTAAATATTTTGGTTTTCTGAAAAAAAAAAAAATAAAAAAAAAAGTTATTTGAAATATTTTGGTTTTCTGATTTTGTCCTTATTTTGCACCCAAATAACGAGAAAAATAAAAAAAAAATTATCTGAAATATTTTGGTTTTCTGTTTTTGTCCTTATTTTGCATCCAAATAACGGGAAAAAATAAAAAAAAAAAGTTATTTGAAATATTTTGGTTTTCTGTTTTTGTCCTTATTTTGCACCTAAATAACGGGAAAAATTAAAAAAAAAGTTATTTCAAATATTTTGGTTTTCTGAAAAAATAAAAAAATAAAAAAAAAAGTTATTTGAAATATTTTGGTTTTCTGATTTTGTCCTTATTTTGCCACTAAATAACGGGAAAAAATAAAAAATAAGTTATTTTAAATATTTTGGTTTTCTGTTTTTGTCCTTACTTTGCACCCAAATAACGGGAAAAAAAAAAAAGTTATTTGAAATATTTTGGTTTTCTGTTTTTGTCCTAATTTTGGACCCAAATAAAGGGAAAAAATAAAAAAAAAAGTTATTTGAAATATTTTCGTTTTCTGTTTTTGTCCTTATTTTGCACCTAAATAACGGGAAAAAATAAAAAAAAAATTATTTGAAATATTTTGGTTTTCTGTTTTTGTCCTTATTTTGCACCTAAATAACGGGAAAAAAGAAAAAAAAATTATCTGAAATATTTTGGTTTTCAGTTTTTGTCCTTATTTTGCACCCAAATAACGGGAAAAAAGAAAAAAAAAGTTATTTGAAATATTTTGGTTTTCTGTTTTTGTCCTTATTTTGCCACTAAATAACGGGAAAAAATAAAAAATAAGTTATTTGAAATATTTTGGTTTTCTGTTTTTGTCCTTATTTTTCGGGAAAAAATAAAAAAAAATTTATTTGAAATATTTTGGTTTTCTGTTTTTGTCCTTATTTTGCACCTAAATAATGGGAAAAAAGAAAAAAAAATATCTGAAATATTTTGGTTTTCTGTTTTTGTCCTTATTTTGCACCCAAAAAACGGGAAAAAAGAAAAAAAAAGTTATTTGAAATATTTTGGTTTTCTGTTTTTGTCCTTATTTTATAATAAAAGTTATTTGAAATATTTTGGTTTTTTGTTTTTGTCCTTATTTTGCACCCAAATAACGGGAAAAAATAAAAAAAAGTTATTTGAAATATTTTGGTTTTCTATTTTCGTCCTTATTTTGCACCCAAATAACGGGAAAAAATAAAAAAAAGTCATTTGAAATATTTTGGTTTTCTGTTTTTGTCCTTATTTTGCACCTAAATAATGGGAAAAAAGAAAAAAAAAATATCTGAAATATTTTGGTTTTCTGTTTTTGTCCTTATTTTGCACCCAAATAACGGGAAAAAATAAAAAAAAAGTTATCTGAAATATTTTGGTTTTCTGTTTTTGTCCTTATTTTGCACCCAAATAACAGGAAAAAATAAAAAAAAAGTTATTTGAAATATTTTGGTTTTCTGTTTTTGTCCTTATTTTGCACCCAAATAACGGGAAAAAAAAGGTATCTGAAATATTTTGGTTTTCTGTTTTTTCCTTATTTTGCACCCAAATAACGGGAAAAAATAAAAAAAATGTTATTGGAAATATTTTGGTTTTCTGTTTTTGTCCTTATTTTGCACCCAAATAACGGGAAAAAATAAAAAAAAGTCATTTGAAATATTTTGGTTTTCTGTTTTTGTCCTTATTTTGCACCTAAATAATGGGAAAAAAGAAAAAAAAAATATCTGAAATATTTTGGTTTTCTGTTTTTGTCCTTATTTTGGACCCAAATAACGGGAAAAAATAAAAAAAAAGTTATCTGAAATATTTTGGTTTTCTGTTTTTGTCCTTATTTTGCACCCAAATAACAGGAAAAAATAAAAAAAAAGTTATTTGAAATATTTTGGTTTTCTGTTATTGTCCTTATTTTGCACCCAAATAACGGGAAAAAAGAAAAAAAAAGTTATTTGAAATATTTTGGTTTTCTGTTTTTGTCCTTATTTTGCCACTAAATAACGGGAAAAAATAAAAAATAAGTTATTTGAAATATTATGGTTTTCTGTTTTTGTCCATATTTTGCACCCAAATAACGGGAAAAAATAAAAAAAAAGTTATTTGAAATATTTTGGTTTTCTATTTTTGTCCTTATTTTGCACCCAAATAACGGGAAAAAATAAAAAAAAAAGTTATTTGAAATATTTTGGTTTTCTGTTTTTGTCCTTATTTTGCACCCAAATAACGGGAAAAAATAAAAAAAAAAGTTATATGAAATATTTTGGTTTTCTGATTTTGTCCTTATTTTGCACCCAAATAACGGGAAAAATAAAAAAAAATTATCTGAAATATTTTGGTTTTCTGTTTTTGTCCTTATTTTGCACCTAAATAACGGGAAAAAAGAAAAAAAAATATCTGAAATATTTTGGTTTTCTGTTTTTGTCCTTATTTTGCACCCAAATAACGGGCAAAAATAAAAGATAAGTTATTTGAAATATTTTGGTTTTTTGTTTTTGTCCTTATTTTGCACCCAAATAACGGGAAAAAATAAAAAAAAGATATTTGAAATATTTTGGTTTTCTATTTTTGTCCTTATTTTGCACCCAAATAACGGGAAAAAATAAAAAAAAAGTTATTTGAAATATTTTGGTTTTCTGTTTTTGTCCTTATTTTGCACCCAAATAACGGGAAAAAGTAAAAAAAAAGTTATTTGAAATATTTTGGTTTTCTGTTTTTGTCCTTATTTTGCATCCAAATAACGGGAAAAAAAGAAAAAAAAAAGTTATTTGAAATATTTTGGTTTTCTGTTTTTGTCCTTATTTTGCACCCAAATAACGGGAAAAAATAAAAAAACAGTTATCTGAAATAGTTTGGTTTTCTGTTTTTGTCCTTATTTTGCACCCAAATAACGGGAAAAAATAAAAAACAAGTTATTTGAAATATTTTGGTTTTCTGTTTTTGTCCTTATTTTGCACCCAAATAATGGGAAAAAATAAAAAAAAAGTTATTTGAAATATTTTGGTTTTCTGTTTTTGTCCTTATTTTGCACCTAAATAACGGGAAAAAAAGAAAAAAAAATATCTGAAATATTTTGGTTTTCTGTTTTTGTCCTTATTTTGCACCCAAATAACGGGAAAAAAGAAAAGATAAGTTATTTGAAATATTTTGGTTTTTTGTTTTTGTC
>CAWVQG010000092.1:2500-12847 GCA_963932195.1 Empis livida
TAGGAGTAGGAGTAGGAGTAGGAGTAGGAGTAGGAGTAGGAGTAGGAGTAGGAGTAGGAGTAGGAGTAGGAGTAGGAGTAGGAGTAGGAGTAGGAGTAGGAGTAGGAGTAGGAGTAGGAGTAGGAGTAGGAGTAGGAGTAGGAGTAGGAGTAGGAGTAGGAGTAGGAGTAGGAGTAGGAGTAGGAGTAGAGTAGGAGTAGGAGTAGAGTAGGAGTAGGAGTAGGAGTAGAGTAGGAGTAGGAGTAGGAGTAGGAGTAGGAGTAGGAGTAGGAGTAGGAGTAGGAGTAGGAGTAGGAGTAGGAGTAGGAGTAGGAGTAGGAGTAGGAGTAGGAGTAGGAGTAGGAGTAGGAGTAGGAGTAGGAGTAGGAGTAGGAGTAGGAGTAGGAGTAGGAGTAGGAGTAGGAGTAGGAGTAGGAGTAGGAGTAGGAGTAGGAGTAGGAGTAGGAGTAGGAGTAGGAGTAGAGTAGGAGTAGGAGTAGGAGTAGGAGTAGGAGTAGGAGTAGGAGTAGGAGTAGGAGTAGGAGTAGGAGTAGGAGTAGGAGTAGGAGTAGGAGTAGGAGTAGGAGTAGGAGTAGGAGTAGGAGTAGGAGTAGGAGTAGGAGTAGGAGTAGGAGTAGGAGTAGGAGTAGGGTAGGAGTAGGAGTAGGAGTAGGATGGAGTAGGAGTAGGAGTAGGAGTAGGAGTAGGAGTAGGAGTAGGAGTAGGAGTAGGAGTAGGAGTAGGAGTAGGAGTAGGAGTAGGAGTAGGAGTAGGAGTAGGAGTAGGAGTAGGAGTAGGAGTAGGAGTAGGAGTAGGAGTAGGAGTAGGAGTAGAGTAGGAGTAGGAGTAGGAGTAGGAGTAGGAGTAGGAGTAGGAGTAGGAGTAGGAGTAGGAGTAGGAGTAGGAGTAGGAGTAGGAGTAGGAGTAGGAGTAGGAGTAGGAGTAGGAGTAGGAGTGTAGGAGTAGGAGTAGGAGTAGGAGTAGGAGTAGGAGTAGGAGTAGGAGTAGGAGTAGGAGTAGGAGTAGGAGTAGGAGTAGGAGTAGGAGTAGGAGTAGGAGTAGGAGTAGGAGTAGGAGTAGGAGTAGGAGTAGGAGTAGGAGTAGGAGTAGGAGTAGGAGTAGAGTAGGAGTAGGAGTAGGAGTAGGAGTAGGAGTAGGAGTAGGAGTAGGAGTAGGAGTAGGAGTAGGAGTAGGAGTAGGAGTAGGAGTAGGAGTAGGAGTAGGAGTAGGAGTAGGAGTAGGAGTAGGAGTAGGAGTAGGAGTAGGAGTAGGAGTAGAGTAGGAGTAGGAGTAGGAGTAGGAGTAGGAGCAGGAGTAGGAGTAGGAGTAGGAGTAGGAGTAGGAGTAGGAGTAGGAGTAGGAGTAGGAGTAGGAGTAGGAGTAGGAGTAGGAGTAGGAGTAGGAGTAGGAGTAGGAGTAGGAGTAGGAGTAGGAGTAGGAGTAGGAGTAGGAGTAGGAGTAGGAGTAGGAGTAGGAGTAGGAGTAGGAGTAGGAGTAGGAGTAGGAGTAGGAGTAGGAGTAGGAGTAGGAGTAGGAGTAGGAGTAGGAGTAGGAGTAGGAGTAGGAGTAGGAGTAGGAGTAGGAGTAGGAGTAGGAGTAGGAGTAGGAGTAGGAGTAGGAGTAGGAGTAGGAGTAGGAGTAAGAGTAGGAGTAGGAGTAGGAGTAGGAGTAGGAGTAGGAGTAGGAGTAGGAGTAGGAGTAGGAGTAGGAGTAGGAGTAGGAGTAGAAGTAGGAGTAGGAGTAGGAGTAGGAGTAGGAGTAGGAGTAGGAGTAGGAGTAGGAGTAGGAGTAGGAGTAGGAGTAGGAGTAGGAGTAGGAGTAGGAGTAGGAGTAGGAGTAGGATTAGGAGTAGGAGTAGGACAAAAACAGAAAACCGAAATATTTCAAATAACTTTTTTTTCTAAGGACAAAAACAGAAAACCGAAATATTTCAAATAACTTTGTTTTCTTTTTTCTTGTTATTTGGGTGCAAAATAAGGACAAAAACAGAAAACCGAAATATTTCAAATAACTTTTTTTCTTTTTTCCGGTTATTTGGGTGCAAAATAAGAACAAAAATAGAAAACCAAAATATTTCAAATAACTTTTTTTTTTGTTTTTTCCCGTTATTTGGGTGCAAAATAAAGACAAAAACTGAAAACCAAAATATTTCAGTTAACTTTTTTTTTATTTTTTCCCGTTATTTGGGTGCAAAATAAGGACAAAAACAGAAAACCAAAATATTTCAAATAACTTTTTTACAAAATAAGGACAAAAATAGAAAACCAAAATATTTCAAATAAATTTTTTTTTATTTTTTCCCGTTATTTGGGTGCAAAATAAGGACAAAAACAGAAAACCGAAATATTTCAAATAACTTTTTTTTCTTTTTTCCCGTTATTTGGGTGCAAAATAAGGGCAAAAACAGAAAACCAAAATATTTCAAATAACTTTTTTTTTCTTTTTTCCCGTTATTTGGGTGCAAAATAAGGACAAAAACAGAAAACCAAAATATTTCAAATAACTTTTTTTTTATTTTTTCCCGTTATTTGGGTAAAAATAAGGACAAAAACAGAAAACCAAAATATTTCCAATAACTTTTTTTTTATTTTTTCCCGTTATTTGGGAGCAAAATAAGGACATAAACAGAAAACGAAATTATTTCAGATAACTTTTTTTTTCTTTTTTCCCGTTATTTGGGTGCAAAATAAGGACAAAAACAAAAAACCAAAATATTTCAAATAACTTTTTTTTTCTTTTTTCCCGTTAATTGGGTGCAAAATAAGGACAAAAACAAAAAACCAAAATATTTCAAATAACTTTTTTTTATTTTTTCCCGTTATTTGGGTGCAAAATAAGGACAAAAACAGAAAACCAAAATATTTCAAATAACTTTTTTTTCTTTTTTCCCATTATTTGGGTGCAAAATAAGGACAAAAACAGAAAACCAAAATATTTCAGATAACTTTTTTTTTATTTTTCCCGTTATTTGGGTGCAAAATAAGTACAAAAACAGAAAACCAAAATATTTCAAATAACTTTTTTTTCTTTTTTCTTGTTATTTGGGTGCAAAATAAGGACAAAAACAGAAAACCAAAATATTTCAGATAACTTTTTTTTTCTTTTTTCCCGTTATTTGGGTGCAAAATAAGGACAAAAACAGAAAACCGAAATATTTCTAATAACTTTTTTTTTCTTTTTTCCCGTTATTTGGGTGCAAAATAAGGACAAAAACAGAAAATTTAAAAATTTCAAATAACTTTTTTTTCTTTTTTCCCGTTATTTGGGTGCAAAATAAGGACAAAAACAGAAAACCAAAATATTTCAAATAACTTTTTTTTTATTTTTTCCCGTTATTTGGATGCAAAATAAGGACAAAAACAGAAAACCGAAATAATTCAAATAACTTTTTTTTTCTTTTTTCCCGTTATTTGGGTGCAAAATAAGGACAAAAACAGAAAACCGAAATATTTCAAATAAATTCTTTTTTCTTTTTTCCCGTTATTTGGGTGCAAAATAAGGACAAAAACAGAAAACCAAAATATTTCAAATAACTTTTTTTTCTTTTTTCCCGTTATTTGGGTGCAAAATAAGGACAAAAACAGAAAACCAAAATATTTCAGATAACTTTTTTTTTATTTTTCCCGTTATTTGGGTGCAAAATAAGTACAAAAACAGAAAACCAAAATATTTCAAATAACTTTTTTTTTATTTTTTCCCGTTATTTGGGTGCGAAATAAGGACAAAAACAGAAAACCAAAATATTTCAAATAACTTTGTTTTTATTTTTTCCCGTTATTTGGGTGCAAAATAAGGACAAAAACAGAAAACCGAAATATTTCTAATAACTTTTTTTTTCTTTTTTCCCGTTATTTGGGTGCAAAATAAGGACAAAAACAGAAAATTTAAATATTTCAAATAACTTTTTTTTCTTTTTTCCCGTTATTTGGGTGCAAAATAAGGACAAAAACAGAAAACCAAAATATTTCAAATAACTTTTTTCTTCTTTTTTCCCGGTATTTGGGTAGGAGTAGGAGTAGGAGTAGGAGTAGGAGTAGGAGTAGGAGTAGGAGTAGGAGTAGGAGTAGGAGTAGGAGTAGGAGTAGGAGTAGGAGTAGGAGTAGGAGTAGGAGTAGGAGTAGGAGTAGGAGTAGGAGTAGGAGTAGGAGTAGGAGTAGGAGTAGGAGTAGGAGTAGGAGTAGGAGTAGGAGTAGGAGTAGGAGTAGGAGTAGGAGTAGGAGTAGGAGTAGGAGTAGGAGTAGGAGTAGGAGTAGGAGTAGGAGTAGGAGTAGGAGTAGGAGTAGGAGTAGGAGTAGGAGTAGGAGTAGGAGTAGGAGTAGGAGTAGGAGTAGGAGTAGGAGTAGGAGTAGGAGTAGGAGTAGGAGTAGGAGTAGGAGTAGGAGTAGGAGTAGGAGTAGGAGTAGGAGTAGGAGTAGGAGTAGGAGTAGGAGTAGGAGTAGGAGTAGGAGTAGGAGTAGGAGTAGGAGTAGGAGTAGGAGTAGGAGTAGGAGTAGGAGTAGGAGTAGGAGTAGGAGTAGGAGTAGGAGTAGGAGTAGGAGTAGGAGTAGGAGTAGGAGTAGGAGTAGGAGTAGGAGTAGGAGTAGGAGTAGGAGTAGGAGTAGGAGTAGGAGTAGGAGTAGGAGTAGGAGTAGGAGTAGGAGTAGGAGTAGGAGTAGGAGTAGGAGTAGGAGTAGGAGTAGGAGTAGGAGTAGGAGTAGGAGTAGGAGTAGGAGTAGGAGTAGGAGTAGGAGTAGGAGTAGGAGTAGGAGTAGGAGTAGGAGTAGGAGTAGGAGTAGGAGTAGGAGTAGGAGTAGGAGTAGGAGTAGGAGTAGGAGTAGGAGTAGGAGTAGGAGTAGGAGTAGGAGTAGGAGTAGGAGTAGGAGTAGGAGTAGGAGTAGGAGTAGGAGTAGGAGTAGGAGTAGGAGTAGGAGTAGGAGTAGGAGTAGGAGTAGGAGTAGGAGTAGGAGTAGGAGTAGGAGTAGGAGTAGGAGTAGGAGTAGGAGTAGGAGTAGGAGTAGGAGTAGGAGTAGGAGTAGGAGTAGGAGTAGGAGTAGGAGTAGGAGTAGGAGTAGGAGTAGGAGTAGGAGTAGGAGTAGGAGTAGGAGTAGGAGTAGGAGTAGGAGTAGGAGTAGGAGTAGGAGTAGGAGTAGGAGTAGGAGTAGGAGTAGGAGTAGGAGTAGGAGTAGGAGTAGGAGTAGGAGTAGGAGTAGGAGTAGGAGTAGGAGTAGGAGTAGGAGTAGGAGTAGGAGTAGGAGTAGGAGTAGGAGTAGGAGTAGGAGTAGGAGTAGGAGTAGGAGTAGGAGTAGGAGTAGGAGTAGGAGTAGGAGTAGGAGTAGGAGTAGGAGTAGGAGTAGGAGTAGGAGTAGGAGTAGGAGTAGGAGTAGGAGTAGGAGTAGGAGTAGGAGTAGGAGTAGGAGTAGGAGTAGGAGTAGGAGTAGGAGTAGGAGTAGGAGTAGGAGTAGGAGTAGGAGTAGGAGTAGGAGTAGGAGTAGGAGTAGGAGTAGGAGTAGGAGTAGGAGTAGGAGTAGGAGTAGGAGTAGGAGTAGGAGTAGGAGTAGGAGTAGGAGTAGGAGTAGGAGTAGGAGTAGGAGTAGGAGTAGGAGTAGGAGTAGGAGTAGGAGTAGGAGTAGGAGTAGGAGTAGGAGTAGGAGTAGGAGTAGGAGTAGGAGTAGGAGTAGGAGTAGGAGTAGGAGTAGGAGTAGGAGTAGGAGTAGGAGTAGGAGTAGGAGTAGGAGTAGGAGTAGGAGTAGGAGTAGGAGTAGGAGTAGGAGTAGGAGTAGGAGTAGGAGTAGGAGTAGGAGTAGGAGTAGGAGTAGGAGTAGGAGTAGGAGTAGGAGTAGGAGTAGGAGTAGGAGTAGGAGTAGGAGTAGGAGTAGGAGTAGGAGTAGGAGTAGGAGTAGGAGTAGGAGTAGGAGTAGGAGTAGGAGTAGGAGTAGGAGTAGGAGTAGGAGTAGGAGTAGGAGTAGGAGTAGGAGTAGGAGTAGGAGTAGGAGTAGGAGTAGGAGTAGGAGTAGGAGTAGGAGTAGGAGTAGGAGTAGGAGTAGGAGTAGGAGTAGGAGTAGGAGTAGGAGTAGGAGTAGGAGTAGGAGTAGGAGTAGGAGTAGGAGTAGGAGTAGGAGTAGGAGTAGGAGTAGGAGTAGGAGTAGGAGTAGGAGTAGGAGTAGGAGTAGGAGTAGGAGTAGGAGTAGGAGTAGGAGTAGGAGTAGGAGTAGGAGTAGGAGTAGGAGTAGGAGTAGGAGTAGGAGTAGGAGTAGGAGTAGGAGTAGGAGTAGGAGTAGGAGTAGGAGTAGGAGTAGGAGTAGGAGTAGGAGTAGGAGTAGGAGTAGGAGTAGGAGTAGGAGTAGGAGTAGGAGTAGGAGTAGGAGTAGGAGTAGGAGTAGGAGTAGGAGTAGGAGTAGGAGTAGGAGTAGGAGTAGGAGTAGGAGTAGGAGTAGGAGTAGGAGTAGGAGTAGGAGTAGGAGTAGGAGTAGGAGTAGGAGTAGGAGTAGGAGTAGGAGTAGGAGTAGGAGTAGGAGTAGGAGTAGGAGTAGGAGTAGGAGTAGGAGTAGGAGTAGGAGTAGGAGTAGGAGTAGGAGTAGGAGTAGGAGTAGGAGTAGGAGTAGGAGTAGGAGTAGGAGTAGGAGTAGGAGTAGGAGTAGGAGTAGGAGTAGGAGTAGGAGTAGGAGTAGGAGTAGGAGTAGGAGTAGGAGTAGGAGTAGGAGTAGGAGTAGGAGTAGGAGTAGGAGTAGGAGTAGGAGTAGGAGTAGGAGTAGGAGTAGGAGTAGGAGTAGGAGTAGGAGTAGGAGTAGGAGTAGGAGTAGGAGTAGGAGTAGGAGTAGGAGTAGGAGTAGGAGTAGGAGTAGGAGTAGGAGTAGGAGTAGGAGTAGGAGTAGGAGTAGGAGTAGGAGTAGGAGTAGGAGTAGGAGTAGGAGTAGGAGTAGGAGTAGGAGTAGGAGTAGGAGTAGGAGTAGGAGTAGGAGTAGGAGTAGGAGTAGGAGTAGGAGTAGGAGTAGGAGTAGGAGTAGGAGTAGGAGTAGGAGTAGGAGTAGGAGTAGGAGTAGGAGTAGGAGTAGGAGTAGGAGTAGGAGTAGGAGTAGGAGTAGGAGTAGGAGTAGGAGTAGGAGTAGGAGTAGGAGTAGGAGTAGGAGTAGGAGTAGGAGTAGGAGTAGGAGTAGGAGTAGGAGTAGGAGTAGGAGTAGGAGTAGGAGTAGGAGTAGGAGTAGGAGTAGGAGTAGGAGTAGGAGTAGGAGTAGGAGTAGGAGTAGGAGTAGGAGTAGGAGTAGGAGTAGGAGTAGGAGTAGGAGTAGGAGTAGGAGTAGGAGTAGGAGTAGGAGTAGGAGTAGGAGTAGGAGTAGGAGTAGGAGTAGGAGTAGGAGTAGGAGTAGGAGTAGGAGTAGGAGTAGGAGTAGGAGTAGGAGTAGGAGTAGGAGTAGGAGTAGGAGTAGGAGTAGGAGTAGGAGTAGGAGTAGGAGTAGGAGTAGGAGTAGGAGTAGGAGTAGGAGTAGGAGTAGGAGTAGGAGTAGGAGTAGGAGTAGGAGTAGGAGTAGGAGTAGGAGTAGGAGTAGGAGTAGGAGTAGGAGTAGGAGTAGGAGTAGGAGTAGGAGTAGGAGTAGGAGTAGGAGTAGGAGTAGGAGTAGGAGTAGGAGTAGGAGTAGGAGTAGGAGTAGGAGTAGGAGTAGGAGTAGGAGTAGGAGTAGGAGTAGGAGTAGGAGTAGGAGTAGGAGTAGGAGTAGGAGTAGGAGTAGGAGTAGGAGTAGGAGTAGGAGTAGGAGTAGGAGTAGGAGTAGGAGTAGGAGTAGGAGTAGGAGTAGGAGTAGGAGTAGGAGTAGGAGTAGGAGTAGGAGTAGGAGTAGGAGTAGGAGTAGGAGTAGGAGTAGGAGTAGGAGTAGGAGTAGGAGTAGGAGTAGGAGTAGGAGTAGGAGTAGGAGTAGGAGTAGGAGTAGGAGTAGGAGTAGGAGTAGGAGTAGGAGTAGGAGTAGGAGTAGGAGTAGGAGTAGGAGTAGGAGTAGGAGTAGGAGTAGGAGTAGGAGTAGGAGTAGGAGTAGGAGTAGGAGTAGGAGTAGGAGTAGGAGTAGGAGTAGGAGTAGGAGTAGGAGTAGGAGTAGGAGTAGGAGTAGGAGTAGGAGTAGGAGTAGGAGTAGGAGTAGGAGTAGGAGTAGGAGTAGGAGTAGGAGTAGGAGTAGGAGTAGGAGTAGGAGTAGGAGTAGGAGTAGGAGTAGGAGTAGGAGTAGGAGTAGGAGTAGGAGTAGGAGTAGGAGTAGGAGTAGGAGTAGGAGTAGGAGTAGGAGTAGGAGTAGGAGTAGGAGTAGGAGTAGGAGTAGGAGTAGGAGTAGGAGTAGGAGTAGGAGTAGGAGTAGGAGTAGGAGTAGGAGTAGGAGTAGGAGTAGGAGTAGGAGTAGGAGTTGGAGTTGGAGTAGGAGTAGGAGTAGGAGTAGGAGTAGGAGTAGGAGTAGGAGTAGGAGTAGGAGTAGGAGTAGGAGTAGGAGTAGGAGTAGGAGTAGGAGTAGGAGTAGGAGTAGGAGTAGGAGTAGGAGTAGGAGTAGGAGTAGGAGTAGGAGTAGGAGTAGGAGTAGGAGTAGGAGTAGGAGTAGGAGTAGGAGTAGGAGTAGGAGTAGGAGTAGGAGTAGGAGTAGGAGTAGGAGTAGGAGTAGGAGTAGGAGTAGGAGTAGGAGTAGGAGTAGGAGTAGGAGTAGGAGTAGGAGTAGGAGTAGGAGTAGGAGTAGGAGTAGGAGTAGGAGTAGGAGTAGGAGTAGGAGTAGGAGTAGGAGTAGGAGTAGGAGTAGGAGTAGGAGTAGGAGTAGGAGTAGGAGTAGGAGTAGGAGTAGGAGTAGGAGTAGGAGTAGGAGTAGGAGTAGGAGTAGGAGTAGGAGTAGGAGTAGGAGTAGGAGTAGGAGTAGGAGTAGGAGTAGGAGTAGGAGTAGGAGTAGGAGTAGGAGTAGGAGTAGGAGTAGGAGTAGGAGTAGGAGTAGGAGTAGGAGTAGGAGTAGGAGTAGGAGTAGGAGTAGGAGTAGGAGTAGGAGTAGGAGTAGGAGTAGGAGTAGGAGTAGGAGTAGGAGTAGGAGTAGGAGTAGGAGTAGGAGTAGGAGTAGGAGTAGGAGTAGGAGTAGGAGTAGGAGTAGGAGTAGGAGTAGGAGTAGGAGTAGGAGTAGGAGTAGGAGTAGGAGTAGGAGTAGGAGTAGGAGTAGGAGTAGGAGTAGGAGTAGGAGTAGGAGTAGGAGTAGGAGTAGGAGTAGGAGTAGGAGTAGGAGTAGGAGTAGGAGTAGGAGTAGGAGTAGGAGTAGGAGTAGGAGTAGGAGTAGGAGTAGGAGTAGGAGTAGGAGTAGGAGTAGGAGTAGGAGTAGGAGTAGGAGTAGGAGTAGGAGTAGGAGTAGGAGTAGGAGTAGGAGTAGGAGTAGGAGTAGGAGTAGGAGTAGGAGTAGGAGTAGGAGTAGGAGTAGGAGTAGGAGTAGGAGTAGGAGTAGGAGTAGGAGTAGGAGTAGGAGTAGGAGTAGGAGTAGGAGTAGGAGTAGGAGTAGGAGTAGGAGTAGGAGTAGGAGTAGGAGTAGGAGTAGGAGTAGGAGTAGGAGTAGGAGTAGGAGTAGGAGTAGGAGTAGGAGTAGGAGTAGGAGTAGGAGTAGGAGTAGGAGTAGGAGTAGGAGTAGGAGTAGGAGTAGGAGTAGGAGTAGGAGTAGGAGTAGGAGTAGGAGTAGGAGTAGGAGTAGGAGTAGGAGTAGGAGTAGGAGTAGGAGTAGGAGTAGGAGTAGGAGTAGGAGTAGGAGTAGGAGTAGGAGTAGGAGTAGGAGTAGGAGTAGGAGTAGGAGTAGGAGTAGGAGTAGGAGTAGGAGTAGGAGTAGGAGTAGGAGTAGGAGTAGGAGTAGGAGTAGGAGTAGGAGTAGGAGTAGGAGTAGGAGTAGGAGTAGGAGTAGGAGTAGGAGTAGGAGTAGGAGTAGGAGTAGGAGTAGGAGTAGGAGTAGGAGTAGGAGTAGGAGTAGGAGTAGGAGTAGGAGTAGGAGTAGGAGTAGGAGTAGGAGTAGGAGTAGGAGTAGGAGTAGGAGTAGGAGTAGGAGTAGGAGTAGGAGTAGGAGTAGGAGTAGGAGTAGGAGTAGGAGTAGGAGTAGGAGTAGGAGTAGGAGTAGGAGTAGGAGTAGGAGTAGGAGTAGGAGTAGGAGTAGGAGTAGGAGTAGGAGTAGGAGTAGGAGTAGGAGTAGGAGTAGGAGTAGGAGTAGGAGTAGGAGTAGGAGTAGGAGTAGGAGTAGGAGTAGGAGTAGGAGTAGGAGTAGGAGTAGGAGTAGGAGTAGGAGTAGGAGTAGGAGTAGGAGTAGGAGTAGGAGTAGGAGTAGGAGTAGGAGTAGGAGTAGGAGTAGGAGTAGGAGTAGGAGTAGGAGTAGGAGTAGGAGTAGGAGTAGGAGTAGGAGTAGGAGTAGGAGTAGG
>CAWVQG010000093.1:0-12471 GCA_963932195.1 Empis livida
GGGCAATTTTAATTTTTTTCAAAAAGGTCTTCGGAAATGAACTGGAAATTAAATTTCGAACACATAGATACCAAATATGTGGGAATTGCTTTTGTTTTAAACTTTTTAATTTTTTTCGGAAAAATCATGATGGTTGGTATGGATTTTGACAAAGCTTATGTTTTTGTGAAATTTCTCGGGCAATTTTAATTTTTTTTCAAAAAGGTCTTCGGAAATGAACTGGAAATTAAATTTCGAACACATAGATACCAAATATGTGGGCATTGCTTTTGTTTTAAAGTTTTTTAATTTTTTTCGGAAAAATCATGATGGTTGGTATGGATTTTGACAAAGCTTATGTTTTTGTGAAATTTCTCGGGCAATTTTAATTTTTTTTCAAAAAGGTCTTCGGAAATGAACTGAAAATTAAATTTCGAACACGTAGATACCAAATATGTGGGGATTGCTTTTGTTTTAAACTTTTTTAATTTTTTTCGGAAAAATCATGATGGTTGGTATGGATTTTGACAAAGCTTATGTTTTTGTGAAACTTCTCGGGCAATTTTAATTTTTTTAAAAAAAGTCTTCGGAAATGAACTGGAAATTAAATTTTGAACACCTAGATACCAAATATGTGGGGATTGCTTTTGTTTTAAACTTTTTTAATTTTTTTCGGAAAAATCATGATGGTTGGTATGGATTTTGACAAAGCTTATCTTTTTGTGAAATTTCTCGGGCAATTTTAATTTTTTTTCAAAAAGGTCTTCGGAAATGAACTGGAAATTAAATTTCGAACACATAGATACCAAATATGTGGGGATTGCTTTTGTTTTAAACTTTTTTAATTTTTTTCGGAAAAATCATGATGGTTGGTATGGATTTTGACAAAGCTTATGTTTTTGTGAAATTTCTCGGGCAATTTTAATTTTTTTTCAAAAAGGTCTTCGGAAATGAACTGAAAATTAAATTTCGAACACGTAGATACCAAATATGTGAGGATTGCTTTTGTTTTAAACTTTTTTAATTTTATCGGAAAAATCATTATGGTTGGTATGGATTTTGACAAAGCTTATGTTTTTGTGAAATTTCTCGGGCAATTTTAATTTTTTTTCAAAAAGGTCTTCGGAAATGAACTGGAAATTAAATTTCGAACACATAGATACCAAATATGTGGGGATTGCTTTTGTTTTAAACTTTTTTAATTTTTTTCGGAAAAATCATGATGGTTGGTATGGATTTTGACAAAGCTTATGTTTTTGTAAAATTTCTCGGGCAATTTTAATTTTTTTTCAAAAAGGTCTTCGGAAATGAACTGGAAATTAAATTTCGAACACATAGATACCATTTATGTGGGGATTGCTTTTGTTTTAAACTTTTTTAATTTTTTTCGGAAAAATCATGATGGTTGGTATGGATTTTGACAAAGCTTATGTTTTTGTGAAATTTCTCGGGCAATTTTAATTTTTTTTCAAAAAGGTCTTCGGAAATGAACTGAAAATTAAATTTCGAACACGTAGATACCAAATATGTGAGGATTGCTTTTGTTTTAAACTTTTATAATTTTTTTCGGAAAAATCATGATGGTTGGTATGGATTTTGACAAAGCTTATGTTTTTGTGAAATTTCTCGGGCAATTTTAATTTTTTTTCAAAAGGTCTTCGGAAATGAACTGGAAATTAAATTTCGAACACATAGATACCAAATATGTGGGGATTGCTTTTGTTTTAAACTTTTTAATTTTTTTCGGAAAAATCATGATGGTTGGTATGGATTTTGACAAAGCTTATGTTTTTGTGAAATTTCTCGGGCAATTTTAATTTTTTTTCAAAAAGGTCTTCGGAAATGAACTGGAAATTAAATTTCGAACACATAGATACCAAATATGTGGGCATTGCTTTTGTTTTAAAGTTTTTTAATTTTTTTCGGAAAAATCATGATGGTTGGTATGGATTTTGACAAAGCTTATGTTTTTGTGAAATTTCTCGGGCAATTTTAATTTTTTTTCAAAAAGGTCTTCGGAAATGAACTGAAAATTAAATTTCGAACACCTAGATACCAAATATGTGAGGATTGCTTTTGTTTTAAACTTTTTTAATTTTTTTCGGAAAAATCATGATGGTTGGTATGGATTTTGACAAAGCTTATGTTTTTGTGAAATTTCTCGGGCAATTTTAATTTTTTTTCAAAAAGGTCTTCGGAAATGAACTGGAAATTAAATTTCGAACACATAGATACCAAATATGTGGGGATTGCTTTTGTTTTAAACTTTTTTAATTTTTTTCGGAAAAATCATGATGGTTGGTATGGATTTTGACAAAGCTTATGTTTTTGTGAAATTTCTCGGGCAATTTTAATTTTTTTTCAAAAAGGTCTTCGGAAATGAACTGGAAATTAAATTTCGAACACCTAGATACCAAATATGTGGGGATTGCTTTTGTTTTAAACTTTTTTAATTTTTTTCGGAAAAATCATGATGGTTGGTATGGATTTTGACAAAGCTTATGTTTTTGTGAAATTTCTCGGGCAATTTTAATTTTTTTTCAAAAAGGTCTTCGGAAATGAACTGGAAATTAAATTTCGAACACATAGATACCAAATATGTGGGGATTGCTTTTGTTTTAAACTTTTTTAATTTTTTTCGGAAAAATCATGATGGTTGGTATGGATTTTGACAAAGCTTATGTTTTTGTGAAATTTCTCGGGCAATTTTAATTTTTTTTCAAAAATTTCTTCGGAAATGAACTGGAAATTAAATTTCGAACACCTAGATACCAAATATGTGAGGATTGCTTTTGTTTTAAACTTTTTTAATTTTTTTCGGAAAAATCATGATGGTTGGTATGGATTTTGACAAAGCTTATGTTTTTGTGAAATTTCTCGGGCAATTTTAATTTTTTTTTAAAAAGGTCTTCGGAAATGAACTGGAAATTAAATTTCGAACACATAGATACCAAATATGTGGATATTGCTTTTGTTTTAAACTTTTTTAATTTTTTTCGGAAAAATCATGATGGTTGGTATGGATTTTGACAAAGCTTATGTTTTTGTGAAATTTCTCGGGCAATTTTAATTTTTTTTCAAAAAGGTCTTCGGAAATGAACTGGAAATTAAATTTCGAACACGTAGATACCAAATATGTGGGGATTGCTTTTGTTTTAAACTTTTTTAATTTTTTTCGGATAAATCATGATGGTTGGTATGGATTTTGACAAAGCTTATGTTTTTGTGAAATTTCTCGGGCAATTTTAATTTTTTTTCAAAAAGGTCTTCGGAAATGAACTGGAAATTAAATTTCGAACACGTAGATACCAAATATGTGGGGATTGCTTTTGTTTTAAACTTTTTTAATTTTTTTCGGAAAAATCATGATGGTTGGTATGGATTTTGACAAAGCTTATGTTTTTGTGAAATTTCTCGGGCAATTTTAATTTTTTTTCAAAACGGTCTTCGGAAATGAACTGGAAATTAAATTTTGAACACCTAGATACCAAATATGTGGGGATTGCTTTTGTTTTAAACTTTTTTAATTTTTTTCGGAAAAATCATGATGGTTGGTATGGATTTTGACAAAGCTTATGTTTTTGTGAAATTTCTCGGGCAATTTTAATTTTTTTTCAAAAAGGTCTTCGGAAATGAACTGGAAATTAAATTTCGAACACATAGATACCAAATATGTGGGGATTGCTTTTGTTTTAAACTTTTTTAATTTTTTTCGGAAAAATCATGATGGTTGGTATGGATTTTGACAAAGCTTATGTTTTTGTGAAATTTCTCGGGCAATTTTAATTTTTTTTCAAAAAGGTCTTCGGAAATGAACTGAAAATTAAATTTCGAACACGTAGATACCAAATATGTGAGGATTGCTTTTGTTTTAAACTTTTTTAATTTTTATCGGAAAAATCATTATGGTTGGTATGGATTTTGACAAAGCTTATGTTTTTGTGAAATTTCTCGGGCAATTTTAATTTTTTTTCAAAAAGGTCTTCGGAAATGAACTGGAAATTAAATTTCGAACACATAGATACCAAATATGTGGGGATTGCTTTTGTTTTAAACTTTTTTAATTTTTTTCGGAAAAATCATGATGGTTGGTATGGATTTTGACAAAGCTTATGTTTTTGTAAAATTTCTCGGGCAATTTTAATTTTTTTTCAAAAAGGTCTTCGGAAATGAACTGGAAATTAAATTTCGAACACATAGATACCAAATATGTGGGGATTGCTTTTGTTTTAAACTTTTTTAATTTTTTTCGGAAAAATCATGATGGTTGGTATGGATTTTGACAAAGCTTATGTTTTTGTGAAATTTCTCGGGCAATTTTAATTTTTTTTCAAAAAGGTCTTCGGAAATGAACTGAAAATTAAATTTCGAACACGTAGATACCAAATATGTGAGGATTGCTTTTGTTTTAAACTTTTTTAATTTTTTTCGGAAAAATCATGATGGTTGGTATGGATTTTGACAAAGCTTATGTTTTTGTGAAATTTCTCGGGCAATTTTAATTTTTTTTCAAAAAGGTCTTCGGAAATGAACTGGAAATTAAATTTCGAACACATAGATACCAAATATGTGGGGATTGCTTTTGTTTTAAACTTTTTTAATTTTTTTCGGAAAAATCATGATGGTTGGTATGGATTTTGACAAAGCTTATGTTTTTGTGAAATTTCTCGGGCAATTTTAATTTTTTTTCAAAAAGGTCTTCGGAAATGAACTGGAAATTAAATTTCGAACACATAGATACCAAATATGTGGGCATTGCTTTTGTTTTAAAGTTTTTTAATTTTTTTCGGAAAAATCATGATGGTTGGTATGGATTTTGACAAAGCTTATGTTTTTGTGAAATTTCTCGGGCAATTTTAATTTTTTTTCAAAAAGGTCTTCGGAAATGAACTGAAAATTAAATTTCGAACACGTAGATACCAAATATGTGAGGATTGCTTTTGTTTTAAACTTTTTTAATTTTTTTCGGAAAAATCATGATGGTTGGTATGGATTTTGACAAAGCTTATGTTTTTGTGAAATTTCTCGGGCAATTTTAATTTTTTTTCAAAAAGGTCTTCGGAAATGAACTGGAAATTAAATTTCGAACACATAGATACCAAATATGTGGGGATTGCTTTTGTTTTAAACTTTTTTAATTTTTTTCGGAAAAATCATGATGGTTGGTATGGATTTTGACAAAGCTTATGTTTTTGTGAAATTTCTCGGGCAATTTTAATTTTTTTTCAAAAAGGTCTTCGGAAATGAACTGGAAATTAAATTTCGAACACCTAGATACCAAATATGTGGGGATTGCTTTTGTTTTAAACTTTTTTAATTTTTTTCGGAAAAATCATGATGGTTGGTATGGATTTTGACAAAGCTTATGTTTTTGTGAAATTTCTCGGGCAATTTTAATTTTTTTTCAAAAAGGTCTTCGGAAATGAACTGGAAATTAAATTTCGAACACATAGATACCAAATATGTGGGGATTGCTTTTGTTTTAAACTTTTTTAATTTTTTTCGGAAAAATCATGATGGTTGGTATGGATTTTGACAAAGCTTATGTTTTTGTGAAATTTCTCGGGCAATTTTAATTTTTTTTCAAAAATTTCTTCGGAAATGAACTGGAAATTAAATTTCGAACACCTAGATACCAAATATGTGAGGATTGCTTTTGTTTTAAACTTTTTTAATTTTTTTCGGAAAAATCATGATGGTTGGTATGGATTTTGACAAAGCTTATGTTTTTGTGAAATTTCTCGGGCAATTTTAATTTTTTTTTAAAAAAGTCTTCGGAAATGAACTGGAAATTAAATTTCGAACACATAGATACCAAATATGTGGGGGTTGCTTTTGTTTTAAACTTTTTTAATTTTTTTCGGAAAAATCATGATGGTTGGTATGGATTTTGACAAAGCTTATGTTTTTGTGAAATTTCTCGGGCAATTTTAATTTTTTTTCAAAAAGGTCTTCGGAAATGAACTGGAAATTAAATTTCGAACACATAGATACCAAATATGTGGGGATTGCTTTTGTTTTAAACTTTTTTAATTTTTTTCGGAAAAATCATTATGGTTGGTATGGATTTTGACAAAGCTTATGTTTTTGTGAAATTTCTCGGGCAATTTTAATTTTTTTTCAAAAAGGTCTTCGGAAATGAACTGGAAATTAAATTTCGAACACCTAGATACCAAATATGTGGGGATTGCTTTTGTTTTAAACTTTTTTAATTTTTTTCGGAAAAATCATGATGGTTGGTATGGATTTTGACAAAGCTTATGTTTTTGTGAAATTTCTCGGGCAATTTTAATTTTTTTTCAAAAAGGTCTTCGGAAATGAACTGGAAATTAAATTTCGAACACATAGATACCAAATATGTGGGGATTGCTTTTGTTTTAAACTTTTTTAATTTTTTTCAGAAAAATCATGATGGTTGGTATGGATTTTGACAAAGCTTATGTTTTTGTGAAATTTCTCGGGCAATTTTAATTTTTTTTCAAAAATTTCTTCGGAAATGAACTGGAAATTAAATTTCGAACACCTAGATACCAAATATGTGGGGATTGCTTTTGTTTTAAACTTTTTTAATTTTTTTCGGAAAAATCATGATGGTTGGTATGGATTTTGACAAAGCTTATGTTTTTGTGAAATTTCTCGGGCAATTTTAATTTTTTTTCAAAAAGGTCTTCCGAAATGAACTGGAAATTAAATTTCGAACACATAGATACCAAATATGTGGGGATTGCTTTTGTTTTAAACTTTTTTAATTTTTTTCGGAAAAATCATGATGGTTGGTATGGATTTTGACAAAGCTTATGTTTTTGTGAAATTTCTCGGGCAATTTTAATTTTTTTTCAAAAAGGTTTTCGGAAATGAACTGGAAATTAAATTTTGAACACCTAGATACCAAATATGTGGGGATTGCTTTTGTTTTAAACTTTTTTAATTTTTTTCGGAAAAATCATGATGGTTGGTATGGATTTTGACAAAGCTTATGTTTTTGTGAAATTTCTCGGGCAATTTTAATTTTTTTTCAAAAAGGTCTTCGGAAATGAACTGGAAATTAAATTTCGAACACATAGATACCAAATATGTGGGGATTGCTTTTGTTTTAAACTTTTTTAATTTTTTTCGGAAAAATCATGATGGTTGGTATGGATTTTGACAAAGCTTATGTTTTTGTGAAATTTCTCGGGCAATTTTAATTTTTTTTCAAAAAGGTCTTCGGAAATGAACTGGAAATTAAATTTCGAACACATAGATACCAAATATGTGGGGATTGCTTTTGTTTTAAACTTTTTTAATTTTTTTCGGAAAAATCATGATGGTTGGTATGGATTTTGACAAAGCTTATGTTTTTGTGAAATTTCTCGGGCAATTTTAATTTTTTTTCAAAAAGGTCTTCGGAAATGAACTGGAAATTAAATTTCGAACACGTAGATACCAAATATGTGGGGATTGCTTTTGTTTTAAACTTTTTTAATTTTTTTCGGAAAAATCATGATGGTTGGTATGGATTTTGACAAAGCTTATGTTTTTGTGAAATTTCTCGGGCAATTTTAATTTTTTTTCAAAAAGGTCTTCGGAAATGAACTGGAAATTAAATTTCGAACACATAGATACCAAATATGTGGGGATTGCTTTTGTTTTAAACTTTTTTAATTTTTTTCGGAAAAATCATGATGGTTGGTATGGATTTTGACAAAGCTTATGTTTTTGTGAAATTTCTCGGGCAATTTTAATTTTTTTTCAAAAAGGTCTTCGGAAATGAACTGGAAATTAAATTTCGAACACATAGATACCAAATATGTGGGCATTGCTTTTGTTTTAAAGTTTTTTAATTTTTTTCGGAAAAATCATGATGGTTGGTATGGATTTTGACAAAGCTTATGTTTTTGTGAAATTTCTCGGGCAATTTTAATTTTTTTTTCAAAAAGGTCTTCGGAAATGAACTGGAAATTAAATTTCGAACACGTAGATACCAAATATGTGGGGATTGCTTTTGTTTTAAACTTTTTTAATTTTTTTCGGAAAAATCATGATGGTTGGTATGGATTTTGACAAAGCTTATGTTTTTGTGAAATTTCTCGGGCAATTTTAATTTTTTTTCAAAAAGGTCTTCGGAAATGAACTGGAAATTAAATTTCGAACACATAAATACCAAATATGTGGGGATTGCTTTTGTTTTAAACTTTTTTAATTTTTTTCGGAAAAATCATGATGGTTGGTATGGATTTTGACAAAGCTTATGTTTTTGTAAAATTTCTCGGGCAATTTTAATTTTTTTTCAAAAAGGTCTTCGGAAATGAACTGGAAATTAAATTTCGAACACATAGATACCAAATATGTGGGGATTGCTTTTGTTTTAAACTTTTTTAATTTTTTTCGGAAAAATCATGATGGTTGGTATGGATTTTGACAAAGGTTATGTTTTTGTGAAATTTCTCGGGCAATTTTAATTTTTTTTCAAAAAGGTCTTCGGAAATGAACTGGAAATTAAATTTCGAACACATAGATACCAAATATGTGGGGATTGCTTTTGTTTTAAACTTTTTTAATTTTTTTCGGAAAAATCATGATGGTTGGTATGGATTTTGACAAAGCTTATGTTTTTGTGAAATTTCTCGGGCAATTTTAATTTTTTTTCAAAAAGGTCTCCGGAAATGAACTGGAAATTAAATTTCGAACACCTAGATAACAAATATGTGGGGATTGCTTTTGTTTTAAACTTTTTTAATTTTTTTCGGAAAAATCATGATGGTTGGTATGGATTTTGACAAAGCTTATGTTTTTGTGAAATTTCTCGGGCAATTTTAATTTTTTTTCAAAAAGGTCTTCGGAAATGAACTGGAAATTAAATTTCGAACACATAGATACCAAATATGTGGGGATTGCTTTTGTTTTAAACTTTTTTAATTTTTTTCGGAAAAATCATGATGGTTGGTATGGATTTTGACAAAGCTTATGTTTTTGTGAAATTTCTCGGGCAATTTTAATTTTTTTTCAAAAAGGTCTTCGGAAATGAACTGGAAATTAAATTTCGAACACCTGGATACTAAATATGTGGGGATTGCTTTTGTTTTAAACTTTTTTAATTTTTTTCGGAAAAATCATGATGGTTGGTATGGATTTTGACAAAGCTTATGTTTTTGTGAAATTTCTCGGGCAATTTTAATTTTTTTTTCAAAAAGGTCTTCGGAAATGAATTGGAAATTAAATTTCGAACACCTAGATACCAAATATGTGGGGATTGCTTTTGTTTTAAACTTTTTTAATTTTTTTCGGAAAAATCATGATGGTTGGTATGGATTTTGACAAAGCTTATGTTTTTGTGAAATTTCTCGGGCAATTTTAATTTTTTTTCAAAAAGGTCTTCGGAAATGAACTGAAAATTAAATTTCGAAGACGTAGATACCAAATATGTGGGGATTGCTTTTGTTTTAAGCTTTTTTAATTTTTTTCGGAAAAATCATGATGGTTGGTATGGATTTTGACAAAGCTTATGTTTTTGTGAAATTTCTCGGGCAATTTTAATTTTTTTTCAAAAAGGTCTTCGGAAATGAACTGGAAATTAAATTTCGAACACGTAGATACCAAATATGTGGGGATTGCTTTTGTTTTAAACTTTTTTAATTTTTTTCGGAAAAATCATGATGGTTGGTATGGATTTTGACAAAGCTTATGTTTTTGTGAAATTTTTCGGGCAATTTGAATTTTTTTTCAAAAAGGTCTCCGGAAATGAACTGGAAATTAAATTTCGAACACCTAGATAACAAATATGTGGGGATTGCTTTTGTTTTAAACTTTTTTAATTTTTTTCGGAAAAATCATGATGGTTGGTATGGATTTTGACAAAGCTTATGTTTTTGTGAAATTTCTCGGGCAATTTTAATTTTTTTTCAAAAAGGTCTCCGGAAATGAACTGGAAATTAAATTTCGAACACGTAGATACCAAATATGTGGGGATTGCTTTTGTTTTAAACTTTTTTAATTTTTTTCGGAAAAATCATGATGGTTGGTATGGATTTTGACAAAGCTTATGTTTTTGTGAAATTTCTCGGGCAATTTTAATTTTTTTTCAAAAAGGTCTTCGGAAATGAACTGGAAATTAAATTTCGAACACATAGATACCAAATATGTGGGCATTGCTTTTGTTTTAAAGTTTTTTAATTTTTTTCGGAAAAATCATGATGGTTGGTATGGATTTTGACAAAGTTATGTTTTTGTGAAATTTCTCGGGCAATTTTAATTTTTTTTCAAAAAGGTCTCCGGAAATGAACTGGAAATTAAATTTCGAACACATAGATACCAAATATGTGGGGATTGCTTTTGTTTTAAACTTTTTTAATTTTTTTCGGAAAAATCATGATGGTTGGTATGGATTTTGACAAAGCTTATGTTTTTGTGAAATTTCTCGGGCAATTTTAATTTTTTTTCAAAAAGGTCTTCGGAAATGAACTGGAAATTAAATTTCGAACACATAGATACCAAATATGTGGGCATTGCTTTTGTTTTAAACTTTTTTAATTTTTTTCGGAAAAATCATGATGGTTGGTATGGATTTTGACAAAGCTTATGTTTTTGTGAAATTTATCGGGCAATTTTAATTTTTTTTCAAAAAGGTCTTCGGAAATGAACTGGAAATTAAATTTCGAACACATAGATACCAAATATGTGGGGATTGCTTTTGTTTTAAACTTTTTTAATTTTTTTCGGAAAAATCATGATGGTTGGTATGGATTTTGACAAAGCTTATGTTTTTGTGAAATTTCTCGGGCAATTTTAATTTTTTTTCAAAAAGGTCTTCGGAAATGAACTGGAAATTAAATTTCGAACACCTAGATACCAAATATGTGGGGATTGCTTTTGTTTTAAACTTTTTTAATTTTTTTCGGAAAAAATCATGATGGTTGGTATGGATTTTGACAAAGCTTATGTTTTTGTGAAATTTCTCGGGCAATTTTAATTTTTTTTTCAAAAAGGTCTTCGGAAATGAATTGGAAATTAAATTTCGAACACCTAGATACCAAATATGTGGGGATTGCTTTTGTTTTAAACTTTTTTAATTTTTTTCGGAAAAATCATGATGGTTGGTATGGATTTTGACAAAGCTTATGTTTTTGTGAAATTTCTCGGGCAATTTTAATTTTTTTTCAAAAAGGTCTTCGGAAATGAACTGAAAATTAAATTTCGAAGACGTAGATACCAAATATGTGGGGATTGCTTTTGTTTTAAACTTTTTTAATTTTTTTCGGAAAAATCATGATGGTTGGTATGGATTTTTGACAAAGCTTATGTTTTTGTGAAATTTCTCGGGCAATTTTATTTTTTTTCCAAAAAAGGTCTTCGGAAATGAACTGGAAATTAAATTTCGAACACGTAGATACCAAATATGTGGGGATTGCTTTTGTTTTAAACTTTTTTAATTTTTTTCGGAAAAATCATGATGGTTGGTATGGATTTTGACAAAGCTTATGTTTTTGTGAAATTTCTCGGGCAATTTTAATTTTTTTTCAAAAAGGTCTTCGGAAATGAACTGAAAATTTAATTTCGAACACGTAGATACCAAATATGTGGGGACTGCTTTTGTTTTTAAACTTCTTAATTTTTTTCGGAAAAATCATGATGGTTGGTATGGATTTTGACAAAGCTTATGTTTTTGTGAAATTTCTCGGGCAATTTTATTTTTTTTACAAAAAGGTCTTCGGAAATTAACTGGAAATTAAATTTCGAACACCTAGATACCAAATATGTGGGGATTGCTTTTGTTTTAAACTTTTTTTAATTTTTTTCGGAAAAATCATGATGGTTGGTATGGATTTTGACAAAGCTTATGTTTTTGTGAAATTTCTCGGGCAATTTTAATTTTTTTTCAAAAAGGTCTTCGGAAATGAACTGAAAATTAAATTTCGAACACGTAGATACCAAATATGTGGGGATTGCTTTTGTTTTAAACTTTTTTAATTTTTTTCGGAAAAATCATGATGGTTGGTATGGATTTTGACAAAGCTTATGTTTTTGTGAAATTTCTCGGGCAATTTTAATTTTTTTTTCAAAAAGGTCTTCGGAAATGAACTGGAAATTAAATTTCGAACACATAGATACCAAATATGTGGGGATTGCTTTTGTTTTAAACTTTTTTAATTTTTTTTCGGAAAAATCATGATGGTTGGTATGGATTTTGACAAAGCTTATGTTTTTGTGAAATTTCTCGGGCAATTTTAATTTTTTTTCAAAAAGGTCTTCGGAAATGAACTGAAAATTAAATTTCGAACACGTAGATACCAAATATGTGGGGATTGCTTTTGTTTTAAACTTTTTTAATTTTTTTCGGAAAAATCATGATGGTTGGTATGGATTTTGACAAAGCTTATGTTTTTGTGAAATTTCTCGGGCAATTTTTAATTTTTTTTCAAAAAGGTCTTCGGAAATGAACTGGAAATTAAATTTTGAACACCTAGATACCAAATATGTGGGGGATTGCTTTTGTTTTAAACTTTTTTTAAAAAT
>CAWVQG010000094.1:0-24000 GCA_963932195.1 Empis livida
ATTTGAAATATTTGAGTTTTCTGGTTGTGTCCATATTTCGCAACGAAATAACGAAAAAAAAAACAAAAAATTATTTGAAATATTTGAGTTTTCTGTTTTTGTCCATATTTCGCAACAAAGTAAAAAAAAAATAAAAAAGTATCTAAAATATTTGAGTTTTCTGTTTTTGTCCATATTTCGCAACAAAATATCGGAAAAATAACAAGAAAGTAACTGAAATATTTGAGTTTTCTGTTTTTGTCCATATTTCGCAACAAATTAACGAAAAAAACATAAGAGTATCTGAAATATTGGAGGTTTCTGCTTTTGTCCATATTTCGCAACAAAATAATGAAAAAATAACAACAAAGTATCTGCAATATTTGAGTTTTCTGTTTTTGGCCATATTTAGCAAGAAATTAACGAAAAAACATAAAAGTATTTGAAATATTTGAGTTTTCTGTGTTTGTCCATATTTCGCAAGAAAATAACGAAATAAAATATCTGAAATATTTGAGTTTTCAAATATGGTTGTGTCCATATTTCGCAATGAAATAACGAGAAAAAAAGGATCTGAAATATTTCAGTTTTCTGTTTTTGTCCATATTTCGCAACAAATTAACGAAAAAATAACAACAAAGTATCTGCAATATTTGAGTTTTCTGTTTTTGGCCATATTTCGCAAGAAATTAACGAAAAAAACATAAAAGTATTTGAAATATTTGAGTTTTCTGTTTTTGTCCATATTTCGCAACAAAATAACGAAAAAAAGGAAAAAGTATCTGCAATATTGGAGTTTTCTGGTTTTGGCCATATTTCGCAAGAAATTAATGAAAAAAACATAAAAGTATTTGAAATATTTGAGTTTTCTGTTTTTGTCCATATTTCGCAACAAAATAACGAAAAAAAGGAAAAAGTATCTGCAATATTTGAGTTTTCTGTTTTTGTCCATATTTCGCAACAAAATAACCAAAAAAAAACAAAAAGTATTTGAAATATTTGAGTTTTCTGGTTGTGTTCATATTTCGCAATGAAATAACGAAAAAAACAAAAAAAGTATCTGAAATATTTGAGTTTTCTGTTTTTGTCCATATTTCGCAACAAGTTAACGAAAAAATAACAACAAAGTATCTGCAATATTTGAGTTTTCCGTTTTTGGCCATATTTCGCAAGAAATTAACGAAAAAAACATAAAAGTATCTGAAATATTTGAGGTTTCTGCTTTTTTCTGCAACAGAATAACGAAAAAATAACAAGAAAGTATCTGCAATATTTGAGTTTTCTGTTTTTGGCCATATTTCGCAAGAAATTAACGAAAAAAACATAAAAGTATTTGAAATATTTGAGTTTTCTGTTTTTGTCCATATTTCGCAAGAAAATAAAGAAAAAAAAATATCTGAAATATTTGAGTTTTCTGGTTGTGTCCATATTTCGCAACAAAATAACGAAAAAAAAACAAAAAAGTATTTGAAATATTTGAGTTTTCTGGTTGTGTTCATATTTTGCAACGAAATAACGTAAAAAAAAACAAAAAAAGTATCTGAAATATTTGAGTTTTCTGTTTTTGTCCATATTTCGCAACAAATTAAAGAAAAAATAACAACAAAGTATCTGCAATATTTGAGTTTTCTGTTTTTGACCATATTTCGCAAGAAATTAACGAAAAAACATAAAAGTAATTGAAATATTTGAGTTTTCTTTTTTTGTCCATATTTCGCAACAAAATAACGAAAAAAAGGAAAAAGTATCTGCAATATTTGAGTTTTCTGTTTTTGGCCATATTTCGCAAGAAATTAACGAAAAAAACATAAAAGTATCTGAAATATTTGAGGTTTCTAATTTAGTCCATATTTCGCAACAAAATAATGAATAAAAAGGAAAAAGTATCTAAAATATTTGAGTTTTCATTTTTTGGCCATATTTCGCAACAAAGTAACAAAAAAAACTAAAAAGTATCTGAATATTTGAGTTTTCTCTTTTTGTCCATATTTCGCAAGAAAATAACGAAAAAAAAATATCTGAAATATTTGAGTTTTCTGGTTGTGTCCATATTTCGCAACAAAATAACGAAAAAAAATAAAAAAAGTATTTGAAATATTTGAGTTTTCTGGTTGTGTTCATATTTCGTAACGAAATAACGAAAAAAAAACAAAAAAAGTATCTGAAATATTTGAGTTTTCTTTTTGTCCATATTTCGCAACAAATTAACGAAAAAATAACAACAAAGTATCTGCAATATTTGAGTTTTCTGTTTTTGGCCATATTTCGCAAGAAATTAACGAAAAAAACATAAAAGTATTTGAAATATTTGAGTTTTCTGTTTTTGTCCATATTTCGCAACAAAATAACGAAAAAAAGGAAAAAGTATCTGCAATATTGGAGTTTTCTGGTTTTGGCCATATTTCGCAAGAAATTAATGAAAAAAACATAAAAGTATTTGAAATATTTGAGTTTTCTGTTTTTGTCCATATTTCGCAACAAAATAACGAAAAAAAGGAAAAAGTATCTGCAATATTTGAGTTTTCTGTTTTTGTCCATATATCGCAACAAAATAACCAAAAAAAAAACAAAAAAAGTATTTGAAATATTTGAGTTTTCTGGTTGTGTCCATATTTCGCAACAAAATAACGAAAAAAAAACAAAAAAGTATTTGAAATATTTGAGTTTTCTGGTTGTGTTCATATTTCGCAACGAAATAACGTAAAAAAAACAAAAAAAGTATCTGAAATATTTGAGTTTTCTGTTTTTGTCCATATTTCGCAACAAATTAAAGAAAAAATAACAACAAAGTATCTGCAATATTTGAGTTTTCTGTTTTTGACCATATTTCGCAAGAAATTAACGAAAAAACATAAAAGTAATTGAAATATTTGAGTTTTCTTTTTTTGTCCATATTTCGCAACAAAATAACGAAAAAAAGGAAAAAGTATCTGCAATATTTGAGTTTTCTGTTTTTGGCCATATTTCGCAAGAAATTAACGAAAAAAACATAAAAGTATCTGAAATATTTAAGCTTTCTAATTTAGTCCATATTTCGCAACAAAATAATGAATAAAAAGGAAAAAGTATCTAAAATATTTGAGTTTTCATTTTTTGGCCATATTTCGCAACAAAGTAACAAAAAAAACTAAAAAGTATCTGAATATTTGAGTTTTCTCTTTTTGTCCATATTTCGCAAGAAAATAACGAAAAAAAAATATCTGAAATATTTGAGTTTTCTGGTTGTGTCCATATTTCGCAACAAAATAACGAAAAAAAATAAAAAAAGTATTTGAAATATTTGAGTTTTCTGGTTGTGTTCATATTTCGTAACAAAATAACGAAAAAAAGGAAAAAGTATCTGCAATATTTGAGTTTTCTGTTTTTGGCCATATTTCGCAAGAAATTAACGAAAAAAACATAAAAGTATCTGAAATATTTAAGCTTTCTAATTTAGTCCATATTTCGCAACAAAATAATGAATAAAAAGGAAAAAGTATCTAAAATATTTGAGTTTTCATTTTTTGTCCATATTTCGCAACAAATTAACGAAAAAAAACATAAAAGTATCTGAAATATTTGAGCTTTCTGTTTTTGTCCATATTTCGCAAGAAAATAAAGAAAAAAAAATATCTGAAATATTTGAGTTTTCTGGTTGTGTCCATATTTTGCAACAAAATAACGAAAAAAAAACAAGAAAGTATCTGAAATATTTGAGTTTTCTGTTTTTGGCCATATTTCGCAACAAAGTAAAAAAAAATCTAAAAAGTATCTGAATATTTGAGTTTTCTCTTTTTGTCCATATTTCGCAAGAAAATAACGAAAAAAAAATATCTGAAATATTTGAGTTTTCTGGTTGTGTCCATATTTCGCAACAAAATAACGAAAAAAAATAAAAAAAGTATTTGAAATATTTGAGTTTTCTGGTTGTGTTCATATTTGGTAACGAAATAACGAAAAAAAAACAAAAAAAGTATCTGAAATATTTGAGTTTTCTTTTTTTGTCCATATTTCGCAACAAATTAACGAAAAAATAACAACAAAGTATCTGCAATATTTGAGTTTTCTGATTTTGGCCATATTTCGCAAGAAATTAATGAAAAAAACATAAAAGTATTTGAAATATTTGAGTTTTCTGTTTTTGTCCATATTTCGCAACAAAATAACGAAAAAAAGGAAAAAGTATCTGCAATATTTGAGTTTTCTGTTTTTGGCCATATTTCGCAACAAAATAACCAAAAAAAAAACAAAAAAAGTATTTGAAATATTTGAGTTTTCTGGTTGTGTTCATATTTCGCAACGAAATAACGAAAAAAACAAAAAAAGTATCTGAAATATTTGAGTTTTCTGTTTTTGTCCATATTTCGCAACAAATTACCGAAAAAATAACAACAAAGTATTTCAGCAATATTTGAGTTTTCTGTTTTTGGCCATATTTCGCAAGAAATTAACGAAAAAAACATAAAAGTATCTGAAATATTTGAGGTTTCTGCTTTTTTCTGCAACAGAATAACGAAAAAATAACAACAAAGTATCTGCAATATTTGAGTTTTCTGTTTTTGGCCATATTTCGCAAGAAATTAACGAAAAAAACATAAAAGTATTTGAAATATTTGAGTTTTCTGTTTTTGTCCATATTTCGCAAGAAAATAAAGAAAAAAAAATATCTGAAATATTTGAGTTTTCTGGTTGTGTCCATATTTCGCAACCAAATAACGAAAAAAAAACAAAAAAGTATTTGAAATATTTGAGTTTTCTGGTTGTGTTCATATTTCGCAACGAAATAACGTAAAAAAACAAAAAAAGTATCTGAAATATTTGAGTTTTCTGTTTTTGTCCATATTTCGCAACAAATTAAAGAAAAAATAACAACAAAGTATCTGCAATATTTGAGTTTTCTGTTTTTGACCATATTTCGCAAGAAATTAACGAAAAAAACATAAAAGTATCTGAAATATTTGAGCTTTCTAATTTAGTCCATATTTCGCAACAAAATAATGAATAAAAAGGAAAAAGTATCTAAAATATTTGAGTTTTAATTTTTTGTCCATATTTCGCAACAAATTAACGAAAAAAAACATAAAAGTATCTGAAATATTTGAGCTTTCTGTTTTTGTCCATATTTCGCAAGAAAATAAAGAAAAAAAAATATCTGAAATATTTGAGTTTTCTGGTTGTGTCCATATTTTGCAACAAAATAACGAAAAAAAAACAAGAAAGTATCTGAAATATTTGAGTTTTCTGTTTTTGGGCATATTTCGCAACAAAGTAACAAAAAAAACTAAAAAGTATCTGAATATTTCAGCTTTCTGTTATTGTCCGCAACAAAATAACGAAAAAAAAATATCTGAAATATTTGAGTTTTCTGGTTGTGTCCATATTTCGCAACGAAATAACGAAAAAAAACAAAAAAGTATCTGATATATTTAACTTTTCTTTTTTGGTCCATATTTCGCAACAAAATAACGAAAAAAAAGGAAAAAGTATCTGGAATATTTGAGTTTTCATTTTTTGTCCATATTTCGCAACAAAATAACGAAAAAAAGGAAAAAGTATATGGAATATTTGAGTTTTCATTTTTTGTCCATATTTCGCAACAAATTAACGAAAAAATACATAAAAGTATCTGAAATATTTGAGGTTTCTGTTGTTGTCCTTATTTCGTAATAAAATAATGAAAAAAAAAGAAAAAATATCTAAAAAATTTGAGTTTTCATTTTTTGTCCATATTTCGCAACAAATTAACGGAAAAAAAACATTAAAGTATCTGAAATATTTGAGCTTTCTGTTTTTGTCCATATTTCGCAATAAAATAACGAAAAAAAGGTATTTGAAATATTAGAGTTTTCTGGTTGTGTCCATATTTCGCAACGAAATAACCAAAAAAAAAACAAAAAATTATCTCAAATATTTGAGTTTACTATTTTTGTCCATATTTCGCAACAAAGTAAAAAAAAAACATAAAAGTATCTGAAATATTTGAGCTTTCTGTTATTGTCCGCAACAAAATAACGAAAAAAAAATATCTGAAATATTTGAGTTTTCTGGTTGTGTCCATATTTCGCAACGAAATAACGAAAAAAAATAAAAAAGTATCTGATATATTTAACTTTTCTTTTTTGGTCCATATTTCGCAACAAAATAACGAAAAAAAAGGAAAAAGTATCTGGAATATTTGAGTTTTCATTTTTTGTCCATATTTCGCCGCAAATTAACGAAAAAAAGGAAAAAGTATCTGGACTATTTGCGTATTCATTTTTTGTCCATATTTCGCAACAAATTAACGGAAAAAAAACATTAAAGTATCTGAAATATTTGAGCTTTCTGTTTTTGTCCATATTTCGCAATAAAATAACGAAAAAAAGGTATTTGAAATATTTGAGTTTTCTGGTTTTGTACATATTTCGCAACAAAATAACGGAAAAAACAGAAAGCTCAAAAAAAAACAGAAATCTTTGTACATATTTCGCAACAAAATAACGGAAATATTTGAGTTTTCTGTTTTTGTCCATATTTCGCAACTAAATATCGAGAAATCAAAAAGAATCTGAAATATTTGAGTTTTCTGTTTTTGTCCATATTTCGCAACAAAATAACGAAACAAAGGAAAAAGTATCTAAAATATTTCAGTTTTAATTTTTTGTCCATATTTCGCAACAAATTAACGAAAAAAACATCTGAAATAAGTAACTGAAATATTTGAGCTTTCTGCTTTTGTCCATATTTCGCAACAAAATAACGAAAAAAAAATATCTGAAATTTTTGAGTTTTCTGGTTGTGTCCATATTTCGCAACGAAATAACGAAAAAAAAACAAAAAAGTATCTGAAATATTTGATTTTCCTGTTCTTGTCCATATTTCGCATAAAATTAACGAAAAAATAACATAAAAGTATCTGAAATATTTGAGTTTTCATTTTTTGTCCATATTTCGCAACAAATTAACGAAAAAAAACATAAAAGTATCTGAAATATTTGAGCTTTCTGTTGTTGTCCATATTTCGCAATAAAATAACGAAAAAAAGTATTTGAAATATTTGAGTTTTCTGGTTGTGTCCATATTTCGCAACGAAATAACGAAAAAAAAAACAAAAAATTATCTCAAATATTTGAGTTTTCTGTTTTTAGCCATATTTCGCAACAAAATAACGAAAAAATAACAAGAAAGTATCTGAAATATTTGAGTTTTCTGTTTTTGTCCATATTTCGCAACCAATTAAAAAAAAATAAAAAAGTATCTGAAATATTTGAGTTTTCTGTTTTTGTCCATATTTCGCAACTAAATATCGAAAAAAAAACAAAAAGAAACTGAAATATTTGAGTTTTCTGTTTTTATCCATATTTCGCAACAAAATAACGAAAAAAATGTCAAAGTATCTGGAATATTTGAGTTTTCATTTTTTGTCCATATTTCGCAACAAATTAACGAAAAAAACATCTGAAATAAGTAACTGAACTATTTGAGCTTTCTGCTTTTGGCCATATTTCGCAACAAAATAAGGAAAAAAAATATCTGAAATTTTTGAGTTTTCTGTTTGTGTCCATATTTTGCAACAAAATAACGAAAAAAAGGAAAATTATCTGGAAAATTTGAGTTTTCATTTTTTGTCCATATTTCGCAACAAACTAACGAAAAAAAGGAAAAAGTATCTGGAATATTTGAGTTTTCATTTTTTGTCCATATTTCGCAACAAAATAACGAAAAAATACATAAAAGTATCTGAAATATTTGAGCTTTCTGTTGTTGTCCATATTTCGCAATAAAATAACGAAAAAAAAGTATTTGAAATATTTGAGTTTTCTGGTTTTGTCCATATTTCGCAACAAAATAACAAAAAAAAAACAAAAATGTATCTGAAATATTTGAGTTTTCATTTTTTAACCATATTTCGCAACAAATTAACGAAAAAACACATAAAAGTATCTGAAATATTTGAGCTTTCAATTTTTGTCCATACTTCGGAACAAAATAACGAAAAAAAAAGTATCTGAAATATTTGAGTTTTCTGTTTTTGTCCATATTTCGCAACAAAATAACGAAAAAAAGGAAAAAGTATCTGGAATATTTGAGTTTTCATTTTTTGTCCATATTTCGCAACAAATTAACGAAAAAATACATAAAAGTATCTGAAATATTTGAGGTTTCTGTTGTTGTCCATATTTCGCAATAAAATAACGAAAAAAAAGTATTTGAAATATTTGAGTTTTCTGGTTGTGTCCATATTTCGCAACAAAATAACGAAAAAAAAACAAAAATGTATCTGAAATATTTGAGTTTTCATTTTTTAACCATATTTCGCAACAAATTAACGAAAAAACACATAAAAGTATCTGAAATATTTGAGCTTTCTATTTTTGTCCATACTTCGGAACAAAATAACGAAAAAAAAAGTATCTGAAATATTTGAGTTTTCTGGTTTTGTCCATATTTCGCAACAAAATAACGAAAAAACAACAAAAAAGTATCTGAAATATTTGAGTTTTCATTTTTTAACCATATTTCGCAACAAATTAACGAAAAAACACATAAAAGTATCTGAAATATTTGAGTTTTCTGTTTTTGTCCATACTTCGGAACAAAATAACGAAAAAAAAAGTATCTGAAATATTTGAGTTTTCTGGTTTTGTCCATATTTCGCAACAAAATAACGAAAAAACAACAAAAAAGTATCTGAAATATTTGAGTTTGCTGTTTTTGTCCATATTTCGCAACGAAATAACGAAAAAAAACCAAAAAAGTAAATGAAATATTTGAGTTTTCTGTTTTTGTCCATATTTCGCAACAAAATACCGAAAAAGCAATAAAAAAAGTATCTGAAATATTTGAGTTTGCTGTTTTTGTCCATATTTCGCAACGAAATAACGAAAAAACACCAAAAAAGTAAATGAAATATTTGAGTTTTCTGTTTCTGTCCATATTTCACAACAAATTAACGAAAAAATAACAAGAAAGTATCTGAAATATTTGAGTTTTCTGTTTTTGTCCATATTTCGCAACAAAATTACGAAAAAAAGGAAAAAGTATCTGGATTATTTGAGTTTTCATTTTTGTCCATATTTCGCAACAAATTAACGAAAAAACATCTCAAATAAGTAACTGAAATATTTGAGCTTTCTGCTTTTGTCCATATTTCGCAACGAAATAACGAAAAAAAAAACAAAAAATTATCTGAAATATTTGAGTTTCCTGTTCTTGTCCATATTTCGCAACAAATTAACGAAAAAAGAAGGTATCTGAAATATTTGAGTTTTCTACTTTTGTCCATATTTCGCAACAAAATAACGAAAAAATAACAAGAAAGTATCTGAAATATTTGAGTTTTCTGTTTTTGGCCATATTTCGGAACAAAGTAAAAAAACAAAAAAGTATCTGAAATATTTGAGTTTTCTGTTTTTGTCCATATTTCGCAAAAAAATAACAAAAAAAAAAGTATCTAAAATATTTGAATTTTCATTTTTTGTCCATATTTCGCAACAAATTAACGGAAAAAGAAAATAAAAGTATCTGAAATATTTGAGCTTTCTGTTTTTGTCCATATTTCGCAATAAAATAAGGAAAAAAGGTATTTGAAATATTTGAGTTTTCTGGTTTTGTACATATTTCGCAACAAAATAACGGAAAAAACAGAAAGCTAAAAAAAACAGAAAGCTCAAAAAAAAACAGAAAGCTTTGTACATATTTCGCAACAAAATAACGGAAATATTTGAGTTTTCTGTTTTTGTCCATATTTCGCAACAAAATAACGACAAAATAATAAGAAGGTATCTGAAATATTTGAGTTTTCTGCTTTTTTCCATATTTCGCAACAAAATAACGAAAAAAAATATCTGAAATATTTGACTTTTCTGGTTGTGTCCATATTTCGCAACGAAATAACGAAAAAAATACAACAAAGTATCTGAAATATTTGCGTTTTCTGTTTTTGTCCATATTTTGCAACAAAATAACGAAAAAATAACACGAAAGTATCTGAAATATTTGAGTTTTCATTTTTTGTCCATATTTCGCAACAAATTAACGGAAAAAAAAATAAAAGTATCTGCAATATTTGAGCTTTCTGTTTTTGTCCATATTTCGCAATAAAATAAGGAAAAAAGGTATTTGAAATATTTGAGTTTTCTGGTTTTGTACATATTTCGCAACAAAATAACGGAAAAAACAGAAAGCTAAAAAAAACAGAAAGCTTTGTACATATTTCGCAACAAAATAACGGAAATATTTGAGTTTTCTGTTTTTGTCCATATTTCGCAACAAAATAACGAAAAAAAGGAAAAAGTATCTAAAATATTTGAGTTTTCATTTTTTGTCCATATTTCGCAACAAATTAACGAAAAAAACATCTGAAATAAGTAACTGAAATATTTGAGCTTTCTGCTTTTGTCCCTATTTCGCAACAAAATAACGAAAAAAAAAATATCTGAAATTTTTTAGTTTTCTGGTTGTGTCCATATTTCGCAACGAAATAACGAAAAAAAAAAAAAAAAATTATCTCAAATATTTTAGTTTTCTGTTTTTATCCATATTTCGCAACAAAATAACGAACAAAAGGAAAAAGTATCTGGAATATTTAAGTTTTCTTGTTTGTCCATATTTCGCAACAAATTAACGAAAAAATACATAAAAGTATCTAAAATATTTGAGTTTCCTGTTCTTGTCCATATTTCGCAACAAATTAACGAAAAAATAACAAGAAGGTATCTGAAATATTTGAGTTTTCTACTTTTGTCCATATTTCGCAACTAAATATCGAGAAATCAAAAAGAATCTGAAATATTTGAGTTTTCTGCTTTTGTCCATATTTCGCAACAAAATAACGAAAAAAAGGAAAAAGTATCTAAAATATTTGAGTTTTCATTTTTTGTCCATATTTCGCAACAAATTAACGAAAAAAACATCTGAAATAAGTAACTGAAATATTTGAGCTTTCTGCTTTTGTCCACATTTCGCAACAAAATAACGAAAAAAAAATATCTGAAATTTTTGAGTTTTCTGGTTGTGTCCATATTTCGCAACGAAATAACGAAAAAAAAACAAAAAAGTATCTGAAATATTTGAGTTTGCTGTTCTTGTCCATATTTCGCAACAAATTAACGAAAAAAAACATAAAAGTATCTGAAATATTTGAGCTTTCTGTTGTTGTCCATATTTCGCAATAAAATAACGAAAAAAAAGTATTTGAAATATTTGAGTTTTCTGGTTGTGTCCATATTTCGCAACGAAATAACGAAAAAAAAAACAAAAAATTATCTCAAATATTTGAGTTTTCTGTTTTTATCCATATTTCGCAACAAAATAACGAAAAAAAGGAAAAAGTATCTGGAATATTTGAGTTTTCATTTTTTGTCCATATTTCGCAACAAATTAACGAAAAAATACATAAAAGTATCTGAAATATTTGAGGTTTCTGTTGTTGTCCATATTTCGCAATAAAATAGCGAAAAAAAAGTATTTGAAATATTTGAGTTTTCTGGTTGTGTCCATATTTCGCAACAAAATAACGAAAAAAAAAACAAAAATGTATCTGAAATATTTTAGTTTTCATTTTTTAACCATATTTCGCAACAAATTAACGAAAAAACACATAAAAGTATCTGAAATATCTGAGCTATCTATTTTTGTCCATACTTCACAACAAAATAACGAAAAAAAAGTATCTGAAATATTTGAGTTTTCTGGTTTTGTCCATATTTCGCAACAAATCAACGAAAAAGCAATAAAAATTATCTGAAATATTTGAGTTTGCTGTTTTTGTCCATATTTCGCAACGAAATAACGAAAAAACACCAAAAAAGTAACTGAAATATTTGAGTTTTCTGTTTCTGTCCATATTTCGCAACAAATTAACGAAAAATAACAAGAAAGTATCTGAAATATTTGAGTTTTCTGTTTTTGTCCATATTTCGCAACAAAATAACGAAAAAAAGGAAAAAGTATCTGGAATATTTGAGTTTTCATTTTTTGTCCATATTTCGCAACAAATTAACGAAAAAAACATCTGAAATAAGTAACTGAAATATTTGAGCTTTCTGCTTTTGTCCATATTTCGCAACAAAATAACGAAAAAAAAATTTCTGAAATATTTGAGTTTTCTGGTTGTGTCCATATTTCGCAACGAAATAACGAAAAAAAAACAAAAAATTATCTGAAATATTTGAGTTTCCTGTTCTTGTCCATATTTCGCAACAAATTAACGAAAAAATAACAAGAAGGTATCTGAAATATTTGAGTTTTCTACTTATGTCCATATTTCGCAACAAAATAACGAAAAAATAACAAGAAAGTATCTGAAATATTTGAGTTTTCTGTTTTTGTCCATATTTCGCAACAAAATAACGAAAAAAAGGAAAAAGTATCTGGAATATTTGAGTTTTCATTTTTTAACCATATTTCGCAACAAATTAACGAAAAAAACATCTGAAATAAGTAACTGAAATATTTGAGCTTTCTGCTTTTGTCCATATTTCGCAACAAAATAACGAAAAAAAATTTCTGAAATATTTGAGTTTTCTGGTTGTGTCCATATTTCGCAACGAAAAAAAAACAAAAAATTATCTGAAATATTTGAGTTTCCTGTTCTTGTCCATATTTCGCAACAAATTAACGAAAAAATAACACGAAGGTATCTGAAATATTTGAGTTTTCTACTTTTGTCCATATTTCGCAACAAAATAACGAAAAAATAACAAGAAAGTATCTGAAATATTTGAGTTTTCTGTTTTTGGCCATATTTCGCAACAAAGTAAAAAAAACAAAAAACTATCTGAAATATTTGAGTTTTCTTTTGTTGTCCATATTTCGCAATAAAATAACGAAAAAAAAGTATTTGAAATATTTGAGTTTTCTGGTTGTGTCCATACTTCGGAACAAAATAACGAAAAAAAAAAGTATCTAAAATATTTGAATTTTCATTTTTTGTCCATATTTCGCAACAAATTAACGGAAAAAGAAAATAAAAGTATCTGAAATATTTGAGCTTTCTGTTTTTGTCCATATTTCGCAATAAAATAAGGAAAAAAGGTATTTGAAATATTTGAGTTTTCTGGTTTTGTACATATTTCGCAACAAAATAACGGAAAAAACAGAAAGCTAAAAAAAAACAGAAAGCTCAAAAAAAAACAGAAAGCTTTGTACATATTTCGCAACAAAATAACGGAAATATTTGAGTTTTCTGTTTTTGTCCATATTTCGCAACAAAATAACGACAAAATAATAAGAAGGTATCTGAAATATTTGAGTTTTCTGCTTTTTTCCATATTTCGCAACAAAATAACGAAAAAAAATATCTGAAATATTTGACTTTTCTGGTTGTGTCCATATTTCGCAACGAAATAACGAAAAAAATACAAAAAAGTATCTGAAATATTTGCGTTTTCTGTTTTTGTCCATATTTTGCAACAAAATAACGAAAAAATAACACGAAAGTATCTGAAATATTTGAGTTTTCATTTTTTGTCCATATTTCGCAACAAATTAACGGAAAAAAAAATAAAAGTATCTGAAATATTTGACCTTTCTGTTTTTGTCCATATTTCGCAATAAAATAAGGAAAAAAGGTATTTGAAATATTTGAGTTTTCTGTTTTTTTCCATATTTCGCAACAAAATAACGAAAAAAAGGAAAAAGTATCTAAAATATTTGAGTTTTCATTTTTTGTCCATATTTCGCAACAAATTAACGAAAAAAACATCTGAAATAAGTAACTGAAATATTTGAGCTTTCTGCTTTTGTCCCTATTTCGCAACAAAATAACGAAAAAAAAATATCTGAAATTTTTGAGTTTTCTGGTCTTGTCCATATTTCGCAACGAAATAACGAAAAAAAACAAAAAAGGATCTGAAATTTTTGAGTTTGCTGTTGTTGTCCATATTTCGCAATAAAATAACGAAAAAAAAGTATTTGAAATATTTGAGTCTTCTGGTTGTGTCCATATTTCGCAACGAAATAACGAAAAAAAAAAAAAAAATTATCTCAAATATTTTAGTTTTCTGTTTTTATCCATATTTCGCAACAAAATAACGAACAAAAGGAAAAAGTATCTGGAATATTTAAGTTTTCTTTTTTGTCCATATTTCGCAACAAATTAACGAAAAAATACATAAAAGTATCTAAAATATTTGAGTTTCCTGTTCTTGTCCATATTTCGCAACAAATTAACGAAAAAATAACAAGAAGGTATCTGAAATATTTGAGTTTTCTACTTTTGTCCATATTTCGCAACTAAATATCGAGAAATCAAAAAGGATCTGAAATATTTGAGTTTTCTGCTTTTGTCCATATTTCGCAACAAAATAACGAAAAAAAGGAAAAAGTATCTAAAATATTTGAGTTTTCATTTTTTGTCCATATTTCGCAACAAATTAACGAAAAAAACATCTGAAATAAGTAACTGAAATATTTGAGCTTTCTGCTTTTGTCCACATTTCGCAACAAAATAACGAAAAAAAAATATCTGAAATTTTTGAGTTTTCTGGTTGTGTCCATATTTCGCAACGAAATAACGAAAAAAAAACAAAAAAGTATCTGAAATATTTGAGTTTGCTGTTCTTGTCCATATTTCGCAACAAATTAACGAAAAAAAACATAAAAGTATCTGAAATATTTGAGCTTTCTGTTGTTGTCCATATTTCGCAATAAAATAACGAAAAAAAAGTATTTGAAATATTTGAGTTTTCTGGTTGTGTCCATATTTCGCAACGAAATAACGAAAAAAAAAACAAAAAATTATCTCAAATATTTGAGTTTTCTGTTTTTATCCATATTTCGCAACAAAATAACGAAAAAAAGGAAAAAGTATCTGGAATATTTGAGTTTTCATTTTTTGTCCATATTTCGCAACAAATTAACGAAAAAATACATAAAAGTATCTGAAATATTTGAGGTTTCTGTTGTTGTCCATATTTCGCAATAAAATAGAGAAAAAAAAGTATTTGAAATATTTGAGTTTTCTGGTTGTGTCCATATTTCGCAACAAAATAACGAAAAAAAAAACAAAAATGTATCTGAAATATTTTAGTTTTCATTTTTTAACCATATTTCGCAACAAATTAACGAAAAAACACATAAAAGTATCTGAAATATCTGAGCTTTCTATTTTTGTCCATACTTCACAACAAAATAACGAAAAAAAAGTATCTGAAATATTTGAGTTTTCTGGTTTTGTCCATATTTCGCAACAAAATAACGAAAAAGCAATAAAAAGTATCTGAAATATTTGAGTTTGCTGTTTTTGTCCATATTTCGCAACGAAATAACGAAAAAACACCAAAAAAGTAACTGAAATATTTGAGTTTTCTGTTTCTGTCCATATTTCGCAACAAATTAACGAAAAATAACAAGAAAGTATCTGAAATATTTGAGTTTTCTGTTTTTGTCCATATTTCGCAACAAAATAACGAAAAAAAGGAAAAAGTATCTGGAATATTTGAGTTTTCATTTTTTGTCCATATTTCGCAACAAATTAACGAAAAAAACATCTGAAATAAGTAACTGAAATATTTGAGCTTTCTGCTTTTGTCCATATTTCGCAACAAAATAACGAAAAAAAAATTTCTGAAATATTTGAGTTTTCTGGTTGTGTCCATATTTCGCAACGAAATAACGAAAAAAAAACAAAAAATTATCTGAAATATTTGAGTTTCCTGTTCTTGTCCATATTTCGCAACAAATTAACGAAAAAATAACAAGAAGGTATCTGAAATATTTGAGTTTTCTACTTATGTCCATATTTCGCAACAAAATAACGAAAAAATAACAAGAAAGTATCTGAAATATTTGAGTTTTCTGGTTTTGTCCATATTTCGCAACAAAATAACGAAAAAGCAATAAAAAGTATCTGAAATATTTGAGTTTACTGTTTTTGTCCATATTTCGCAACGAAATAACGAAAAAACACCAAAAAAGTAACTGAAATATTTGAGTTTTCTGTTTCTGTCCATATTTCGCAAAAAATTAACAAAAAATAACAAGAAAGTATCTGAAATATTTGAGTTTTCTGTTTTTGTCCATATTTCGCAACAAAATAACGAAAAAAAGGAAAAAGTATCTGGAATATTTGAGTTTTCATTTTTTGTCCATATTTCGCAACAAATTAACGAAAAAAACATCTGAAATAAGTAACTGAAATATTTGAGCTTTCTGCTTTTGTCCATATTTCGCAACAAAATAACGAAAAAAATTTCTGAAATATTTGAGTTTTCTGGTTGTGTCCATATTTCGCAACGAAAAAAAAACAAAAAATTATCTGAAATATTTGAGTTTCCTGTTCTTGTCCATATTTCGCAACAAATTAACGAAAAAATAACACGAAAGTATCTGGAATATTTGAGTTTTCATTTTTTGTCCATATTTCGCAACAAATTAACGAAAAAAACATCTGAAATAAGTAACTGAAATATTTGAGCTTTCTGCTTTTGTCCATATTTCGCAACAAAATAACGAAAAAAAAATTTCTGAAATATTTGAGTTTTCTGGTTGTGTCCATATTTCGCAACGAAATAACGAAAAAAAAACAAAAAATTATCTGAAATATTTGAGTTTCCTGTTCTTGTCCATATTTCGCAAAAAATTAACAAAAAATAACAAGAAAGTATCTGAAATATTTGAGTTTTCTGTTTTTGTCCATATTTCGCAACAAAATAACGAAAAAAAGGAAAAAGTATCTGGAATATTTGAGTTTTCATTTTTTGTCCATATTTCGCAACAAATTAACGAAAAAAACATCTGAAATAAGTAACTGAAATATTTGAGCTTTCTGCTTTTGTCCATATTTCGCAACAAAATAACGAAAAAAAATTTCTGAAATATTTGAGTTTTCTGGTTGTGTCCATATTTCGCAACGAAAAAAAAAACAAAAAATTATCTGAAATATTTGAGTTTCCTGTTCTTGTCCATATTTCGCAACAAATTAACGAAAAAATAACACGAAGGTATCTGAAATATTTGAGTTTTCTACTTTTGTCCATATTTCGCAACAAAATAACGAAAAAATAACAAGAAAGTATCTGAAATATTTGAGTTTTCTGTTTTTGGCCATATTTCGCAACAAAGTAAAAAAAACAAAAAACTATCTGAAATATTTGAGTTTTCTGTTGTTGTCCATATTTCGCAATAAAATAACGAAAAAAAAGTATTTGAAATATTTGAGTTTTCTGGTTGTGTCCATACTTCGGAACAAAATAACGAAAAAAAAAAGTATCTAAAATATTTGAATTTTCATTTTTTGTCCATATTTCGCAACAAATTAACGGAAAAAGAAAATAAAAGTATCTGAAATATTTGAGCTTTCTGTTTTTGTCCATATTTCGCAATAAAATAAGGAAAAAAGGTATTTGAAATATTTGAGTTTTCTGGTTTTGTACATATTTCGCAACAAAATAACGGAAAAAACAGAAAGCTAAAAAAAAACAGAAAGCTCAAAAAAAAACAGAAAGCTTTGTACATATTTCGCAACAAAATAACGGAAATATTTGAGTTTGCTGTTCTTGTCCATATTTCGCAACAAATTAACGAAAAAAACATCTGAAATAAGTAACTGAAATATTTGAGCTTTCTGCTTTTGTCCACATTTCGCAACAAAATAACGAAAAAAAAATATCTGAAATTTTTGAGTTTTCTGGTTGTGTCCATATTTCGCAACGAAATAACGAAAAAAAAACAAAAAAGTATCTGAAATATTTGAGTTTGCTGTTCTTGTCCATATTTCGCAACAAATTAACGAAAAAAACATAAAAGTATCTGAAATATTTGAGCTTTCTGTTGTTGTCCATATTTCGCAATAAAATAACGAAAAAAAAGTATTTGAAATATTTGAGTTTTCTGGTTGTGTCCATATTTCGCAACGAAATAACGAAAAAAAAACAAAAAATTATCTCAAATATTTGAGTTTTCTGTTTTTATCCATATTTCGCAACAAAATAACGAAAAAAAGGAAAAAGTATCTGGAATATTTGAGTTTTCATTTTTTGTCCATATTTCGCAACAAATTAACGAAAAAATACATAAAAGTATCTGAAATATTTGAGGTTTCTGTTGTTGTCCATATTTCGCAATAAAATAGCGAAAAAAAAGTATTTGAAATATTTGAGTTTTCTGGTTGTGTCCATATTTCGCAACAAAATAACGAAAAAAAAAACAAAAATGTATCTGAAATATTTTAGTTTTCATTTTTTAACCATATTTCGCAACAAATTAACGAAAAAACACATAAAAGTATCTGAAATATCTGAGCTTTCTATTTTTGTCCATACTTCACAACAAAATAACGAAAAAAAAGTATCTGAAATATTTGAGTTTTCTGGTTTTGTCCATATTTCGCAACAAAATAACGAAAAAGCGATAAAAAGTATCTGAAATATTTGAGTTTGCTGTTTTTGTCCATATTTCGCAACGAAATAACGAAAAAACACCAAAAAAGTAACTGAAATATTTGAGTTTTCTGTTTCTGTCCATATTTCGCAACAAATTAACGAAAAATAACAAGAAAGTATCTGAAATATTTGAGTTTTCTGTTTTTGTCCATATTTCGCAACAAAATAACGAAAAAAAGGAAAAAGTATCTGGAATATTTGAGTTTTCATTTTTTGTCCATATTTCGCAACAAATTAACGAAAAAATAACAAGAAGGTATCTGAAATATTTGAGTTTTCTACTTATGTCCATATTTCGCAACAAAATAACGAAAAAATAACAAGAAAGTATCTGAAATATTTGAGTTTTCTGGTTTTGTCCATATTTCGCAACAAAATAACGAAAAAGCAATAAAAAGTATCTGAAATATTTGAGTTTACTGTTTTTGTCCATATTTCGCAACGAAATAACGAAAAAACACCAAAAAAGTAACTGAAATATTTGAGTTTTCTGTTTCTGTCCATATTTCGCAAAAAATTAACAAAAAATAACAAGAAAGTATCTGAAATATTTGAGTTTTCTGTTTTTGTCCATATTTCGCAACAAAATAACGAAAAAAAGGAAAAAGTATCTGGAATATTTGAGTTTTCATTTTTTGTCCATATTTCGCAACAAATTAACGAAAAAAACATCTGAAATAAGTAACTGAAATATTTGAGCTTTCTGCTTTTGTCCATATTTCGCAACAAAATAACGAAAAAAAATTTCTGAAATATTTGAGTTTTCTGGTTGTGTCCATATTTCGCAACGAAAAAATAACACGAAAGTATCTGGAATATTTGAGTTTTCATTTTTTGTCCATATTTCGCAACAAATTAACGAAAAAAACATCTGAAATAAGTAACTGAAATATTTGAGCTTTCTGCTTTTGTCCATATTTCGCAACAAAATAACGAAAAAAAAATTTCTGAAATATTTGAGTTTTCTGGTTGTGTCCATATTTCGCAACGAAATAACGAAAAAAAAACAAAAAATTATCTGAAATATTTGAGTTTCCTGTTCTTGTCCATATTTCGCAACAAATTAACGAAAAAATAACAAGAAGGTATCTGAAATATTTGAGTTTTCTACTTATGTCCATATTTCGCAACAAAATAACGAAAAAATAACAAGAAAGTATCTGAAATATTTGAGTTTTCTGGTTTTGTCCATATTTCGCAACAAAATAACGAAAAAGCAATAAAAAGTATCTGAAATATTTGAGTTTACTGTTTTTGTCCATATTTCGCAACGAAATAACGAAAAAACACCAAAAAAGTAACTGAAATATTTGAGTTTTCTGTTTCTGTCCATATTTCGCAAAAAATTAACAAAAAATAACAAGAAAGTATCTGAAATATTTGAGTTTTCTGTTTTTGTCCATATTTCGCAACAAAATAACGAAAAAAAGGAAAAAGTATCTGGAATATTTGAGTTTTCATTTTTTGTCCATATTTCGCAACAAATTAACGAAAAAAACATCTGAAATAAGTAACTGAAATATTTGAGCTTTCTGCTTTTGTCCATATTTCGCAACAAAATAACGAAAAAAAATTTCTGAAATATTTGAGTTTTCTGGTTGTGTCCATATTTCGCAACGAAAAAAAAACAAAAAATTATCTGAAATATTTGAGTTTCCTGTTCTTGTCCATATTTCGCAACAAATTAACGAAAAAATAACACGAAGGTATCTGAAATATTTGAGTTTTCTACTTTTGTCCATATTTCGCAACAAAATAACGAAAAAATAACAAGAAAGTATCTGAAATATTTGAGTTTTCTGTTTTTGGCCATATTTCGCAACAAAGTAAAAAAAACAAAAAACTATCTGAAATATTTGAGTTTTCTGTTGTTGTCCATATTTCGCAATAAAATAACGAAAAAAAAGTATTTGAAATATTTGAGTTTTCTGGTTGTGTCCATACTTCGGAACAAAATAACGAAAAAAAAAAGTATCTAAAATATTTGAATTTTCATTTTTTGTCCATATTTCGCAACAAATTAACGGAAAAAGAAAATAAAAGTATCTGAAATATTTGAGCTTTCTGTTTTTGTCCATATTTCGCAATAAAATAAGGAAAAAAGGTATTTGAAATATTTGAGTTTTCTGGTTTTGTACATATTTCGCAACAAAATAACGGAAAAAACAGAAAGCTAAAAAAAAACAGAAAGCTCAAAAAAAACAGAAAGCTTTGTACATATTTCGCAACAAAATAACGGAAATATTTGAGTTTTCTGTTTTTGTCCATATTTCGCAACAAATTAACGAAAAAAACATCTGAAATAAGTAACTGAAATATTTGAGCTTTCTGCTTTTGTCCACATTTCGCAACAAAATAACGAAAAAAAAATATCTGAAATTTTTGAGTTTTCTGGTTGTGTCCATATTTCGCAACGAAATAACGAAAAAAAAACAAAAAAGTATCTGAAATATTTGAGTTTGCTGTTCTTGTCCATATTTCGCAACAAATTAACGAAAAAAAACATAAAAGTATCTGAAATATTTGAGCTTTCTGTTGTTGTCCATATTTCGCAATAAAATAACGAAAAAAAAGTATTTGAAATATTTGAGTTTTCTGGTTGTGTCCATATTTCGCAACGAAATAACGAAAAAAAAAACAAAAAATTATCTCAAATATTTGAGTTTTCTGTTTTTATCCATATTTCGCAACAAAATAACGAAAAAAAGGAAAAAGTATCTGGAATATTTGAGTTTTCATTTTTTGTCCATATTTCGCAACAAATTAGCGAAAAAATACATAAAAGTATCTGAAATATTTGAGGTTTCTGTTGTTGTCCATATTTCGCAATAAAATAGCGAAAAAAAAGTATTTGAAATATTTGAGTTTTCTGGTTGTGTCCATATTTCGCAACAAAATAACGAAAAAAAAAACAAAAATGTATCTGAAATATTTTAGTTTTCATTTTTTAACCATATTTCGCAACAAATTAACGAAAAAACACATAAAAGTATCTGAAATATCTGAGCTTTCTATTTTTGTCCATACTTCACAACAAAATAACGAAAAAAAAGTATCTGAAATATTTGAGTTTTCTGGTTTTGTCCATATTTCGCAACAAAATAACGAAAAAGCAATAAAAAGTATCTGAAATATTTGAGTTTGCTGTTTTTGTCCATATTTCGCAACGAAATAACGAAAAAACACCAAAAAAGTAACTGAAATATTTGAGTTTTCTGTTTCTGTCCATATTTCGCAACAAATTAACGAAAAATAACAAGAAAGTATCTGAAATATTTGAGTTTTCTGTTTTTGTCCATATTTCGCAACAAAATAACGAAAAAAAGGAAAAAGTATCTGGAATATTTGAGTTTTCATTTTTTGTCCATATTTCGCAACAAATTAACGAAAAAAACATCTGAAATAAGTAACTGAAATATTTGAGCTTTCTGCTTTTGTCCATATTTCGCAACAAAATAACGAAAAAAAAATTTCTGAAATATTTGAGTTTTCTGGTTGTGTCCATATTTCGCAACGAAATAACGAAAAAAAAACAAAAAATTATCTGAAATATTTGAGTTTCCTGTTCTTGTCCATATTTCGCAACAAATTAACGAAAAAATAACAAGAAGGTATCTGAAATATTTGAGTTTTCTACTTATGTCCATATTTCGCAACAAAATAACGAAAAAATAACAAGAAAGTATCTGAAATATTTGAGTTTTCTGGTTTTGTCCATATTTCGCAACAAAATAACGAAAAAGCAATAAAAAGTATCTGAAATATTTGAGTTTACTGTTTTTGTCCATATTTCGCAACGAAATAACGAAAAAACACCAAAAAAGTAACTGAAATATTTGAGTTTTCTGTTTCTGTCCATATTTCGCAAAAAATTAACAAAAAATAACAAGAAAGTATCTGAAATATTTGAGTTTTCTGTTTTTGTCCATATTTCGCAACAAAATAACGAAAAAAAGGAAAAAGTATCTGGAATATTTGAGTTTTCATTTTTTGTCCATATTTCGCAACAAATTAACGAAAAAAACATCTGAAATAAGTAACTGAAATATTTGAGCTTTCTGCTTTTGTCCATATTTCGCAACAAAATAACGAAAAAAAATTTCTGAAATATTTGAGTTTTCTGGTTGTGTCCATATTTCGCAACGAAAAAAAAACAAAAAATTATCTGAAATATTTGAGTTTCCTGTTCTTGTCCATATTTCGCAACAAATTAACGAAAAAATAACACGAAAGTATCTGGAATATTTGAGTTTTCATTTTTTGTCCATATTTCGCAACAAATTAACGAAAAAAACATCTGAAATAAGTAACTGAAATATTTGAGCTTTCTGCTTTTGTCCATATTTCGCAACAAAATAACGAAAAAAAAATTTCTGAAATATTTGAGTTTTCTGGTTGTGTCCATATTTCGCAACGAAATAACGAAAAAAAAACAAAAAATTATCTGAAATATTTGAGTTTCCTGTTCTTGTCCATATTTCGCAACAAATTAACGAAAAAATAACAAGAAGGTATCTGAAATATTTGAGTTTTCTACTTATGTCCATATTTCGCAACAAAATAACGAAAAAATAACAAGAAAGTATCTGAAATATTTGAGTTTTCTGGTTTTGTCCATATTTCGCAACAAAATAACGAAAAAGCAATAAAAAGTATCTGAAATATTTGAGTTTACTGTTTTTGTCCATATTTCGCAACGAAATAACGAAAAAACACCAAAAAAGTAACTGAAATATTTGAGTTTTCTGTTTCTGTCCATATTTCGCAAAAAATTAACAAAAAATAACAAGAAAGTATCTGAAATATTTGAGTTTTCTGTTTTTGTCCATATTTCGCAACAAAATAACGAAAAAAAGGAAAAAGTATCTGGAATATTTGAGTTTTCATTTTTTGTCCATATTTCGCAACAAATTAACGAAAAAAACATCTGAAATAAGTAACTGAAATATTTGAGCTTTCTGCTTTTGTCCATATTTCGCAACAAAATAACGAAAAAAAATTTCTGAAATATTTGAGTTTTCTGGTTGTGTCCATATTTCGCAACGAAAAAAAAACAAAAAATTATCTGAAATATTTGAGTTTCCTGTTCTTGTCCATATTTCGCAACAAATTAACGAAAAAATAACACGAAGGTATCTGAAATATTTGAGTTTTCTACTTTTGTCCATATTTCGCAACAAAATAACGAAAAAATAACAAGAAAGTATCTGAAATATTTGAGTTTTCTGTTTTTGGCCATATTTCGCAACAAAGTAAAAAAAACAAAAAACTATCTGAAATATTTGAGTTTTCTGTTGTTGTCCATATTTCGCAATAAAATAACGAAAAAAAAGTATTTGAAATATTTGAGTTTTCTGGTTGTGTCCATACTTCGGAACAAAATAACGAAAAAAAAAAGTATCTAAAATATTTGAATTTTAATTTTTTGTCCATATTTCGCAACAAATTAACGGAAAAAGAAAATAAAAGTATCTGAAATATTTGAGCTTTCTGTTTTTGTCCATATTTCGCAATAAAATAAGGAAAAAAAAGTATTTGAAATATTTGAGTTTTCTGGTTTTGTACATATTTCGCAACAAAATAACGAAAAAAAGGAAAAAGTATCTAAAATATTTGAGTTTTCATTTTTTGTCCATATTTCGCAACAAAATAACGACAAAATAATAAGAAGGTATCT
>CAWVQG010000095.1:0-156310 GCA_963932195.1 Empis livida
AACCCAAACCCAAATAACGGGAAAAAAGAATAAAAAAAATGTTTTTTGAATATTTTGGTTTTCTGTTTTTGTCCTTATTTTGCACCCAAATAATGGGAAAAAATAAAAAAAAAGTTATTTGAAATATTTTGGTTTTCTGTTTTTGTCCTTATTTTGCACCCAAATAACGGGAAAAAATAAAAAAAAGTAATCTGAAATATTTTGTTTTTCTGTTTTTGTACTTATTTTATACCCAAATAACGGGAAAAAATAAAAAAAAAGTTATTTGAAATATTTTGGTTTTCTGTTTTTGTCCTTATTTTGCACCCAAATAACGGGAAAAAATAGAAAAAAGTTATCTGAAATATTTTCGTTTTCTGTTTTTGTCCTTATTTTGCACCCAAATAACGGGAAAAAAAAAAAGAAAAGTTATTTGAAATATTTTGGTTTTCTGTTTTTGTCCTTATTTTGCACCCAAATAACGGGAAAAAAGAAAAAAAAAGTTATTTGAAATATTTTGGTTTTTTTTTGTCCTTATTTTGCACCCAAATAACGGGAAAAAATAAAAAACAAGTTATTTGAAATATTTTGGTTTTCTGTTTTTGTCCTTATTTTGCACCTAAATAACGGGAAAAAAGAAAAAAAAGTTATCTGAAATATTTTGGTTTTCTGTTTATGTCCTTATTTTGCACCCAAATAACGGGAAAAAAGAGAAAAAAAGTTATCTGAAATATTTTGGTTTTCTGTTTTTGTCCTTATTTTGCACCCAAATAACGAGAAAAAATAAAAAAAAAGTTATTTGAAATATTTTGGTTTTCTGTTTTTGTCCTTATTTTGCACCCAAATAACGGGAAAAAATAAAAAAAAAGTTATCTGAAATATTTTGGTTTTCTGTTTATGTCCTTATTTTGCACCCAAATAACGGGAAAAAAGAAAAAATAAGTTATCTGAAAAATTTTGGTTTTCTGTTTTTGTCCTTATTTTGCATCCAAATAACGGGAAAAAATAAAAAAAAGTTATTTGAAATATTTTGGTTTTCTGTTTTTGTCCTTATTTTGTACCCAAATAACGGGAAAAAATAAAAAAAAAGTTATTTGAAATATTTTGGTTTTCTGTTTTTGTCCTTATTTTGCACCCAAATAACGGGAAAAAAGAATAAAAAAAATGTTATTTGAAATATTTTGGTTTTCTGTTTTTGTCCTTATTTTGCGCCAAAATAATGGGAAAAAATAAAAAAAAAGTTATTTGAAATATTTTGGTTTTCTGTTTTTGTCCTTATTTTGCACCCAAATAACGGGAAAAAATAAAAAAAAAGTAATCTGAAATATTTTGTTTTTCTGTTTTTGTCCTTATTTTGTACCCAAATAACGGGAAAAAATAAAAAAAAAGTTATTTGAAATATTTTGGTTTTCTGTTTTTGTCCTTATTTTGCACTCAAATAACGGGAAAAAATAGAAAAAAGTTATCTGAAATATTTTCGTTTTCTGTTTTTGTCCTTATTTTGCACCCAAATAACGGGAAAAAAGAAAAAAAAAGTTATTTGAAATATTTTGGTTTTCTGTTTTTGTCCTTATTTTGCACCCAAATAACGGGAAAAAAGAAAAAAAAAGTTATTTGAAATATTTTGGTTTTTTTTTGTCCTTATTTTGCACCCAAATAACGGGAAAAAATAAAAACAAGTTATTTGAAATATTTTGGTTTTCTGTTTTTGTCCTTATTTTGCACCTAAATAACGGGAAAAAAGAAAAAAAAAGTTATCTGAAATATTTTGGTTTTCTGTTTATGTCCTTATTTTGCACCCAAATAACGGGAAAAAAGAAAAAAAAAGTTATCTGAAATATTTTGGTTTTCTGTTTTATCCTTATTTTGCACCCAAATAACGGGAAAAAATAAAAAAAAAGTTATTTGAAATATTTTGGTTTTCTGTTTTTGTCCTTATTTTGCACCCAATTAAGGGGAAAAAATTAAAAAAAAGTTATTTGAAATATTTTGGTTTTCTGTATTTGTCCTCATTTTGCACCCAAATAACGGGAAAAAATAAAAAAATAGTTATCTGAAATATTTTGGTTTTCTGTTTTTGTCCTTATTTTGCACCCAAATAACGGGAAAAAATAAAAAAAAAGTTATTTGAAATATTTTGGTTTTCTGTTTTGGTCCTTATTTTGCACCCAAATAACGGGAAAAAATAAAAAAAAAGTTATTTGAAATATTTTGGTTTTCTGTTTTTGTCTTTATTTTGCACCCAAATAACGGGAAAAAATAACAATAAAGTTATCTGAAATATTTTGGTTTTCTGTTTTTGTCCTTATTTTGCACCCAAATAACGGGAAAAAATAAAAAAAAGTTATTTCAAATATTTGGTTTTCTGTTTTTGTCCTTATTTTGGACCCAAATAACGGAAAAAATAAAAAAAAAGTTATTTGAAATATTTTGGTTTTCTGTTTTTGTCTTTATTTTGCACCCAAATAACGGGAAAAAATAACAATAAAGTTATCTGAAATATTTTGGTTTTCTGTTTTTGTCCTTATTTTGCACCTAAATAACGGTAAAAAAGAAAAAAAAGTTATTTGAAATATTTTGGTTTTCTGTTTTTGTCCTTATTTTTCACCCAAGTAACAGGAAAAAATTAAAAAAAAGTTATCTGAAATATTTTGGTTTTCTATTTTTGTCCTTATTTTGCACCCAAATAACGGGAAAAAATAAAAAAAAAGTTATTTGAAATATTTTGGTTTTCTGTTTTTGTCCTTATTTTGCACCCAAATAACGGGAAAAAAGAAAAAAAAGTTATTTGAAATATTTTGGTTTTCTGTTTTTGTCTTTATTTTGCACCCAAATAACGGGAAAAAATAACAATAAAGTTATCTGAAATATTTTGGTTTTCTGTTTTTGTCCTTATTTTGCACCCAAATAACGGAAAAAAATAGAAAAAAATTTATTTGAAATATTTTGGTTTTCTGTTTTTGTCCTTATTTTGCACCCAAATAACGGGAAAAATAAAAAAAAAGTTATTTGAAATATTTTGGTTTTCTGTTTTTGTCCTTATTTTGCACCTAAATAACGGGAAAAAAGAAAAAAAAGTTATTTGAAATATTTTGGTTTTCTGTTTTTGTCCTTATTTTGCACCCAAATAACGGGAAAAAATGAAAAAAAAGTTATTTGAAATATTTTGGTTTTCTGTTTTTGTCCTTATTTTGCACCCAAATAACGGAAAAAAATAGAAAAAAATTTATTTGAAATATTTTGGTTTTCTGTTTTTGTCCTTATTTTGCACCCAAATAACGGGAAAAACAAAAACAAAAGTTATTTGAAATATTTTGGTTTTCTGTTTTTGTCCTTATTTTGCACCTAAATAAAGGGAAAAAAAAGTTATCTGAAATATTTTGGTTTTCTATTTTTGTCCTTATTTTGCACCCAAATAACGGGAAAAAATAAAAAAAAAGTTATTTGAAATATTTTGGTTTTCTGTTTTTGTCCTTATTTTTCACCCAAGTAACAGGAAAAAATAAAAAAAAAGTTATTTGAAATATTTTGGTTTTCTGTTTTTGTCCTTATTTTGCACCTAAATAACGGGAAAAAAGAAAAAAAAAGTTATCTGAAAAATTTTGGTTTTCTGGTTTTCTCGGTATTTTGCACCTAAATTACGGGAAAAAATAAAAAAAAAGTTATTTGAAATATTTTGGTTTTCTGTTTTTGTCCTTATTTTGCACCCAAATAACGGGAAAAAATAAAAAAAAGTTATTTGAAATATTTTGGTTTTTTGTTTTTGTCCTTATTTTGCACCCACATAACGGGAAAAAATAAAAAAAAAGTTATCTGAAATATTTTGGTTTTCTGTTTTTGTCCTTATTTTGCACCCAAATAACGGGAAAAAAGAATTAAAAAAATGTTATTTGAAATATTTTGGTTTTCTGTTTTTGTCCTTATTTTGCACCCAAAAAATGGGAAAAAATAAAAAAAAAGTTATTTGAAATATTTTGGTTTTCTGTTTTTGTCCTTATTTTGCACCTAAATAACGGGAAAAAATAAAAAAAAATTATTTGAAATATTTTGTTTTTCTGTTTTTGTCCTTATTTTGTACCCAAATAACGGGAAAAAATAAAAAAAAAGTTATTTGAAATATTTTGGTTTTCTGTTTTTGTCCTTATTTTGCACCCAAATAACGGGAAAAAATAAAAAAACCTGAACTGAAATATTTTGGTTTTGTGTTTTTGTCCTTATTTTGCACCCAAATAACGGAAAAAAATAAAAAAAATTATTTGAAATATTTTGGTTTTCTGTTTTTGTCCTTATTTTGCACCCAAATAATGGGAAAAAATAAAAAAAAAGTTATCTGAAATATTTTGGTTTTCTGTTTTTGTCCTTATTTTGCACCCAAATAACGGGAAAAAAGAATAAAAAAAATGTTATTTGAAATATTTTGGTTTTCTGTTTTTGTCCTTATTTTGCATCCAAATAACGGGAAAAAATAAAAAAAAGTTATTTGAAATATATTGGTTTTGTGTTTTTGTCCTTATTTTGCACCCAAATAACGGGAAAAAAAAAAAAAAAGTTATCTGAAATATTTTGGTTTTCTGTTTTTGTCCTTATTTTGCACCCAAATAACGGGAAAAATAAAAAAAAAGTTATTTGAAATATTTTGGTTTTCTGTTTTTGTCCTTATTTTGCACCTAAATAACGGTAAAAAAGAAAAAAAAGTTATTTGAAATATTTTGGTTTTCTGTTTTTGTCCTTATTTTGCACCCAAATAACGGGAAAAAATAAAAAAAAAGTTATTTGAAATATTTTGGTTTTCTGTTTTTGTCCTTATTTTGCACCCAAATAACGGAAAAAAATAGAAAAAAATTTATTTGAAATATTTTGGTTTTCTGTTTTTGTCCTTATTTTGCACCCAAATAACGGGAAAAACAAAAACAAAAGTTATTTGAAATATTTTTGTTTTCTGTTTTTGTCCTTATTTTGCACCTAAATAAAGGGAAAAAAGAAAAAAAAAGTTATCTGAAATATATTGGTTTTCTGTTTTTGGCCTTATTTTGCACCCAAATAACGGGAAAAAATAAAAAATAAGTTATTTGAAATATTTTGGTTTTCTGTTTTTGTCCTTATTTTGCACCTAAATAACGGTAAAAAAGAAAAAAAAGTTATTTGAAATATTTTGGTTTTCTGTTTTTGTCCTTATTTTGCACCCAAATAACGGGAAAAAATAAAAAAAAAGTTATTTGAAATATTTTGGTTTTCTATTTTTGTCCTTATTTTGCACCCAAATAACGGGAAAAAATAAAAAAAAAGTTATTTGAAATATTTTGGTTTTCTGTTTTTGTCCTTATTTTGCACCCAAATAACAGGAAAAAATAAAAAAAAAGTTATTTGAAATATTTTGGTTTTCTGTTTTTGTCCTTATTTTGCACCTAAATAACGGGAAAAAAGAAAAAAAAAGTTATCTGAAAAATTTTGGTTTTCTGGTTTTCTCGGTATTTTGCACCTAAATAACGGGAAAAAATAAAAAAAAAGTTATTTGAAATATTTTGGTTTTCTGTTTTTGTCCTTATTTTGCATCCAAATAACGGGAAAAAATAAAAAAAAGTTATTTGAAATATTTTGGTTTTTTGTTTTTGACCTTATTTTGCACCCACATAACGGGAAAAAATAAAAAAAAAGTTATCTGAAATATTTTGGTTTTCTGTTTTTGTCCTTATTTTGCACCCAAATAACGGGAAAAAAGAATTAAAAAAATGTTATTTGAAATATTTTGGTTTTCTGTTTTTGTCCTTATTTTGCACCCAAAAAATGGGAAAAAATAAAAAAAAAGTTATTTGAAATATTTTGGTTTTCTGTTTTTGTCCTTATTTTGCACCTAAATAACGGGAAAAAATAAAAAAAAAGTTATTTGAAATATTTTGTTTTTCTGTTTTTGTCCTTATTTTGTACCCCAATAACGGAAAAAAATAAAAAAAATTATTTGAAATATTTTGGTTTTCTCTTTTTGTCCTTATTTTGCACCCAAATAATGGGAAAAAATAAAAAAAAAGTTATTAGAAATATTTTGGTTTTCTGTTTTTGTCCTTATTTTGCACCCAAATAACGGGAAAAAAGAATAAAAAAAATGTTATTTGAAATATTTTGGTTTTCTGTTTTTGTCTTTATTTTGCATCTAAATAACGGGAAAAAATAAAAAAAAGTTATTTGAAATATATTGGTTTTCTGTTTTTGTCCTTATTTTGCACCCAAATAACGGGAAAAAATAAAAAAAAAGTAATCTGAAATATTTTGGTTTTCTGTTTTTGTCCTTATTTTGCACCCAAATAACGGGAAAAAAGAATAAAAAAATGTTATTTGAAATATTTTGGTTTTCTGTTTTTGTCCTTATTTTGCACCCAAATAATGGGAAAAAATAAAAAAAAAGTTATCTGAAATATTTTGGTTTTCTGTTTTTGTCCTTATTTTGCATCCAAATAACGGGAAAAAATAAAAAAAAGTTATTTGAAATATTTTGGTTTTCTGTTTTTGGCCTTATTTTGCACCCAAATAATGGGAAAAAATAAAAAAAAAGTTATTTGAAATATTTTGGTTTTCTGTTTTTGTCCTTATTTTGCACCCAAATAACGGGAAAAAAGAAAAAAAAAGTTATCTGAAATATTTCGGTTTTCTGTTTTTGTCCTTATTTTGCACCCAAATAACGGGAAAAAATAAAAAAAATGTTATTTGAAATATTTTGGTTTTCTGTTTTTGTCCTTATTTTGCACCCAAATAACGGGAAAAAAGAAAAAAAAGTTATCTGAAATATTTTGGTTTTTTGTTTTTGTCCTTATTTTGCACCCAAATAAGGGAAAAAAAAAAGAAGTTATTTGAAATATTTTGGTTTTCTGTTTTTGTCCTTATTTTGCACCCAAATAACGGGAAAAAATAAAAAAAAACTTATTTGAAATATTTTGGTTTGCTGTTTTTGTCCTTATTTTGCACCTAAATAACGGGACAAAAGAAAAAAAAAGTTATCTGAAATATTTTGGTTTTCTGTTTTTGTCCTTATTTTGCACCCAAATAACGGGAAAAAAGAAAAAAAAAGTTATATGAAATATTTTGGTTTTCTGTTTTTGTCCTTATTTTGCACACAAATAACGGGAAAAAAGAAAAAAAAAGTTATTTGAAATATTTTGGTTTTCTGTTTTTGTCCTTATTTTGCACCCAAATAACGGAAAAAATAAAAAAAAAGTTATTTGAAATATTTTGGTTTTCTGTTTTTGTCCTTATTTTGCACCCAAATAACGGGAAAAAAGAAAAAAAAAGTTATTTGAAATATTTTGGTTTTTTGTCCTTATTTTGCCCCCAGGTGGTCGTGGGTAGGTAACGACAGGGAAAGCGTTGATCGTCAGAGTGCGAACTCTGTCCAGCGCCGCAACTGTGATGCACTTACCAAGTATTCATTGCACCGCCACGTGGTGACCACTGGGCAACTGCTATGATTTCAGGCTAAGCAATGAGTGCGATCAAAATCCAAAAGCGTCTGACCCAGAGTGGGCGGCTTTCTGGTCTGCGTCTGTTCCCAGAGGGGCGGCAGTCATCACTCCTGGTAGTAGGTAAAATACAATCTTTTACAACAATGGATAGTAAGACACTGAAATCAAACTCGGCAAGGATATTTGCCAAAGTGTCGTCGGAAACCACGGCTGACGGCGAGGGCTTGGCCGACTTCACTGTGAAGTCTGCTAAGTCGCCAGTGCATAAATATCATTCAGCACTAATGGTGGGATCGCAGGCCATGGTGTTGGAAAATACTACTGCAAAAGATCAACCGGAAAAAATAGTTATTGATCCATTTAAAGGAAAGCGAAATATAGGTAGATCTCCGCCAAAAAGCAAATCACTAACTGACCTAGCGTCTGCTGAAATAAAAAATCAAGATCTAAATATTCATCATCGCTCAGTTATTGACCTACTAAACAACAGCAACCAAAATATCAATTCTATAAACACTAATAAAAGGAAAAATGATCCGATATTCCAAAATTCGAAGAAGAAAGCTATCTCTTAAGATGAAAATACATCAGAAACTCCAACAATGCAAAGAAATAAAAATGGTGATGAAAACTCTAAAATACTAGAAACGAACTAAAAATAGCTAGAAAACGAACTAAAAATAGCTAGACAAGAGGTCAAAGAACTAAAAGAGATACTTAAGGCAATTCAATACAAAGACTTACCAAAACCAGCAGCTGAACCAATAAATTTAACAAGAGAAACAAACTGGATTCTACAAAAAAATAATAAATAGAAACAAACAACGAACATAGTAATTTCCCCAGGAATTATTCAAGGAAATATAAAACGCAGAAATAAAGGAAGTGGAGTCACTTCTAATAAACACTCACCAAGTCCGCAAAATAACTTCCATCTTAAAGACTTTGTATCAAGCTCACAGAACAGATTTCATATACTTACCCTAATGTCAAGTAATGATAGGGTTGGTGAATTAATGGAAGACACAGAACAACCAAATAAAAATAGTGAATCAACTCCAACTGTGAAAAAAATGAACCTAAAACCACCTCCTGTAATTTTTAGTAATATAAGCAATTATGCCGAACTAAAGCAAGTTTTAAAATCTAAAAATCTGGAATTCGCAGCAAACATGCTAAAAGAAAATCAGATAAAAGTAAATGTTAAAACCGACATGGAATACAGAGATCTCACAAAACTGGCGAATGAATCAAAAATGGAATGGCACTCTTACGAAAATAAGCAAACCAGACCAATCAGGGTAATGGCTAGGCATCTTCATCCTTCATGTGACCCTGATAATATTAAAGAGGAGCTCACTGAAAAAAAATTTTAAATTATAAAAGTTGAAAATAAATATATTAAAAAGAAAAATACAAATGGTGAAGTAATAACCATAAAGTTACCACTATTTATACTTACCTTCGATAATTCTGAAGACATCAAAAAATTTTTCGAAATTAAATACTTAAATAACTTGAAGATAAAAATCGAAGCAATCAAACAAAATAATTCCATACCTCAATGCAAGAGATGTCAATGCTTTGGTCACACTCATAAATACTGCCAGCGGGAACCAGCTTGTGTCAAATGTGCGGGAAATCACCTGACGATAACCTGCACAAAAAACAGAGAACTACCTGCAAAATGTGTCAACTGCGCAGAAGCACACCCTGCCAATTACAGTGGTTGTTTAATAGCTAAGGAGCTGCAGAAAAGAAGAAATGTTGTTAACAAAGTAAGAAAAGAAGCTAATTCAGAACCTGTAAATATTAACATTCAAAGAACACCAAATAACATCACATATGCACAAGCAGCGAATATGAACGCAGAAAAAGTAAACATCAACAAGCAAAACGTACCAAATCAGGAAAATTTACTGGTAAATATCTTTGATTTAGTTAACAATTTATCTTTTAGAATGGACAAACTGGAAAGACTTTTCCAAAGCTCAAGCACTAGATTATCATCATAGCACACCATAGTTTTATAAAAATAACAACATGGAACGCAAATGGCGTAAAAAACAAAATACACGAACTGGAAATTTTCTTAAATATGAATAAAATAGATATATGCTTAATATCTGAAACACATATGACAGACCAAATGTATTTAAAAATAAAAGGTTATCATACTCACCACACTATTCACCCGAATAACCAGGCTAAAGGTGGTAGTGCAATACTTGTAAAAGAAAATATCACACATTATACAGAAACATGCGTACAAAAAGAAGAATGTCAACTTACAGCTATAGTTGTGAAGACAAGTCAGCAAAAATTAGTTGTGGGAGCAGCATATTTCCCACCGAAATATAATCTAAAAAAACAATAATATTTGAATATTTTGAACAGCTTAGGAGACAGATTTATTTTAGGTGGTGATTTTAACGCCAAGCATGCTGACTGGGGATCCAGACTCACGTCAACAAAAGGTAAAGAACTTAAAGCTGCATTGGAAGCAATTGGTTGTAACTATCATTCAACGGGTACACCAACATACTGGCCTACAGATGAAAATAAAATTCCTGATTTGCTCGACTTCTTCATTTCTAAAAAAATCTCACCACAAAATATCTCTGTAGAGGACAGCTTTGACCTGAGTTCGGATCACTCGGCGGTCACACTTACGTTTAGCGAAAAATTGATACTGAAATCCTCAAAACCGTCTTTTACAAACCATACAACAGACTGGCGCAGCTTCAAAATTGAACTAGATATTAAGATTGACCTAAAAGTTAATATAAAAACAAAGGAGCACCTAGAATATGAAGCAGAAAAATTCAATAGGTCTATCCAACAAGCTGCGTGGAACAACACCAAAGTATCCATAGTGAAACCAACAACAAATAATTATCCTATGTCGATAAGGAAAATAATAATACATAAAAGGAAACTACGGAAAAAATGGCAGCGTTCGAGAGATCCTACTAACAAAAATATACTTAATAGAATTACGACAAAATTGAAACATGAAATAATAAAATTCAAACAACAGAAAATGACTACATATTTAGAAAACCTAACAGCTGACAAAAAAACTGATTATTCATTATGGAAAGCCACGAAAAAGATAAATAATCAAATAAATCACAAACCACCAATAAAAAGAATCGATGGGACTTGGGCCAAAAGTAATAAAGACAAAGCAGATGAATTTGGAAAACACCTGGCAAAAGTGTTTACGCCAAATATAAATCCTGGACATACGCTAACATCACAAAATGATAATGTAACCTACGAAAACATTAAGTTAGTTACACCTCGTACAGTTAAAAAAGTGTTAAAACAAAGCTTTAACAAGAAAAAAGTACCAGGCTATGATTTAATTACAGCTGAAATCTTAAACCAGTTGCCAAAAAAATGTATAGTTATGTTGTCTCAATTAATTAATGCTTCTTTTAGGTTGAAACATTATCCTGACATTTGGAAAGTAGCAGAAGTAATAATGTTGCACAAACCAGGCAAACCACATAATGATGTAAGTGCATATCGTCCAAGCTCGCTACTTCCGATAATATCCAAAGTCGTGGAAAAGCCATTGCTGGAAAACATCAAGCCTATCCTGGAAAACAAGAACATCATTCCAGATTTCCAATTTGGGTTTAGAGAATGTCACTCAACGATTGATCAGATCCATCGCATTACAAACATGATAGAGCAAGCCCTAGAAGGCAAACAAGTTTGTTCTGCAGTCTTTATCGATATTGCCCAGGCATTCGATAAGGTGTGGCATGATGGTCTTATCCACAAACTTATAAATGTATTACCAGCACAGTATGTTGAATTCTTAACATCATACCTAAAAGGTAGATACTTCAGAGTAAAGCAAGAAGAAGATTACTCCGACCTAATAGAGATAAAAGCAGGAGTTCCTCAAGGAAGCATATTGAGGCCCATGTTGTATCTACTGTATACATGTGACCTACCAACACCAGTAGAAGTTCAAGTAGCAACATTCGCCGACGATACTGCCATGCTAGCTACAGACACTGACGAAACTGTAAGCAATATAAAACACCAAAACGCAAACAATATATTACAGGAATGGTCAAATAAATGGCTATTGAAAATAAATGACTCAAAATCAACGCAAATAAACTTCACAAATAAATCCACAAATAATATTCCGCTAAAGCTAAATAATAAAATCATACCAAAAGTATCATCAGTGAAATAGTTAGGTATGACCTTGGACACAAAATTAAAATGGAACGAGCATATAAAAATCAAACTTAGAGAATTAAATCTAAAATATAGTAAATTATATTGGCTAGTTGGAAGGAAATCAAAACTGTCCATAACGAACAAGATTCTAATATACAACCAGATGTTAAAGCCGATTTGGCTGTATGGAATCCAACTCTGGGGTTGTGCCAGTAAGTGTCACATTTTAAAAGTGCAAAAATTTCAAAATAAAGTACTTCGCAACATGGTACAAGCACCATGGTTTGTACGAAACATTGACCTGCATAGAGACTTACACGTCGAATCAGTTGAGAATGAAATAAACAGATATGCAATAAAACATCACAATAGAATTTCAAATCACATTAATAACGAAGTAATGGTCCTTCAAAATACTGAAAATCATGTAAGACGTTTAAAACGGAAAAAACCATCAGACTTAATAAGTTAAATTAAACCACGAGTACATATACAAGCTCGATAAGAACAACACTTAGAAAAAAGTTTTAACGATCCATTGGTTGATCTAAAACTCATATAAATAGATCGTAAGAATAGAATTGAAAATTTATGGTTGGCCGGGCCTGGCCAGTTTCAGTTGTAAATTAACAAACTATCTTGTTAAATTAAAAAAAAAAAAAAAAAAATTTTGCCCCCAAATAACGGGAAAAAAGAAAAAAAAGGTATCTGAATTATTTTGGTTTTCTGTTTTTGTCCTTATTTTCCACCCAAATAACGGGAAAAAATAAAAAAAAAGTTATTTGAAATATTTTGGTTTTCTGTTTTTGGCCTTATTTTGCACCCAAATAACGGGAAAAAATAAAAAAAAAGTTATTTGAAATATTTTGGTTTTCTGTTTTTGTCCTTATTTTGCACACAAATAACGGGAAAAAACAAAAAAAAGTTATCTGAAATATTTTGGTTTTCTGTTTTTGTCCTTATTTTGCAACCAAATAACGGGAAATAAGAAAAAAAAAGTTATCTGAATTATTTTAGTTTTCTGTTTTTCTCCTTATTTTGCACCCTAATAACGGGAAAAAACCGAAAAAAAGTTATCTGAAACATCTTGGTTTTGTGTTTATGTCCTTATTTTGCACCCAAATAACGGGAAAAAATAAAAAAAAAGTTTTTTGAAATATTTTGTTTTTCTGTTTTTGTCCTTATTTTGCACCCAAATAACGGGAAAAAATAAAAAAAAAGTTATTTGAAATATTTTGGTTTTCTGTTTTTGTCCTTATTTGGCACCCAAATTAGGGGAAAAAAGAAAAAAAAAGTTATTTGAAATATTTTGGTTTTCTGTTTTTGTCCTTATTTTGCACCCAAATAACGGGAAAAAATAAAAAAAAAGTAATTTTAAATATTTTGGTTTTCTGTTTTTGTCCTTATTTTGCACGCAAATAACGGGAAAAAATAAAACAAAAGTTATTTTAAATATTTTGGTTTTCTGTTTTTATCCTTATTTTGCACCCAAATAACGGGAAAAAACAAAAAAAAAGTTATTTGAGATATTTTGGTTTTCTGTTTTTCTCCTTATTTGGGTGCAAAACCAAAATAACGGGAAAAAATAAAAAAAAAGTTATTTGAAATATTTTGGTTTTCTGTTTTTGTCCTTATTTGGCACCCAAATAACGGGAAAAAAGAAAAAAAAAGTTATTTGAAATATTTTGGTTTTCTGTTTTTGTCCTTATTTTGCACCCAAATAACGGGAAAAAATAAAAAAAAAGTAATTTTAAATATTTTGGTTTTCTGTTTTTGTCCTTATTTGGCACCCAAATATGGAGAAAAAAGAAAAAAAAAGTTATTTGAAATATTTTGGTTTTCTATTTTTGTCCTTATTTTGCACCCAAATAACGGGAAAAAATAAAAAAAAGTAATTTTAAATATTTTGGTTTTCTGTTTTTGTCCTTATTTTGCACCCAAATAACGGGAAAAAATAAAACAAAAGTTATATGAAATATTTTGGTTTTCTGTTTTTGTCCTTATTTGGCACCCCAATAAGGGGAAAAAGAAAAAAAAAGTTATTTGAAATATTTTGGTTTTCTGTTTTTGTCCTTATTTTGCATCCAAATAACGGGAAAAAATAAAAAAAAAGTAATTTTAAATATTTTGGTTTTCAGTTTTTGTCATTATTTTGCACCCAAATAACGGGGAAAAAAAACAATTATGTGAAATATTTTGGTTTTCTGTTTTTGTCCTTATTTTGCACACAAATAACGGAAAAAATAAAAAAAAAGTTATTTGAAATATTTTGGTTTTCTGTTTTTGTTCTTATTTTGCACCCAAATAACTGGAAAAAATAAAAAAAAAGTTATTTGAAATATTTTGGTTTTCTGTTTTTGTCCTTATTTTGCACCCACATAACGGGAAAAAAGAAAAAAAAAGTTATTTGAAATATTTTGGTTTTCCGTTTTTGTCCTTATTTTGTCCCCAAATAACGGGAAAAAATAAAAAAAAAGTTTTTTGAAATATTTTGGTTTTCTGTTTTTGTCCTTATTTTGCACCCTAATAACGGGAAAAAAGAGAAAAAAAGTTATCTGAAATATTTTGGTTTTGTGTTTCTGTCCTTATTTTGCACCCAAATAACGGGAAAAAATAAAAAAAAAGTTATTAGAAATATTTTGGTTTTCTGTTTTTGTTCTTATTTTGCACCCAAATAACAGGAAAAACAAAAAAAAGGTATTTGAAAGATTTTGGTTTTCTGTTTTTGTCCTTATTTTTCACCCAAATAACGGGAAAAAATAAAAAGAAAGTTATTTGAAATATTTTGGATTTCTGTTTTTGTCATTATTTGGCACCCAAATAAGGGGAAAAAAGAAAAAAAAAGTTATTTGAAATATTTTGGTTTTCTGTTTTTGTCCTTATTTTGCACCCAAATAACGGGAAAAAATAAAAAAAAAGTAATTTTAAATATTTTGGTTTTCTGTTTTTGTCCTTATTTTGCACCCAAATAACGGGAAAAAATAAAACAAAAGTTATTTGAAATATTTTGGTTTTCTGTTTTTATCCTTATTTTGCACCCAAATAACGGGAAAAAACAAAAAAAAAAAGTTATTTGAAATATTTTGGTTTTCTGTTTTTGTCCTTATTTTGCACCCAAATAACGGGAAAAAATAAAATAAAAGTTATTTGAAATATTTTGGTTTCCTGTTTTTGTCCTTATTTGCCACCCAAATAAGGGGAAAAAGAAAAAAAAAGTTATTTGAAATATTTTGGTTTTCTGTTTTTGTCCTTATTTTGCACCCAAATAACGGGAAAAAACAAAAAAAAGTTATCTGAAATATTTTGGTTTTCTGTTTTTGTCTTTATTTTGCACCCAAATAACGGGAAAAAAGAAAAAAAAAGTTATCTGAATTATTTTGGTTTTCTGTTTTTGTCCTTATTTTGCACCCTAATAACGGGAAAAAAGAGAAAACAAGTTATTTGAAATATTTTGGTTTTGTGTTTCTGTCCTTATTTTGCACCCAAATAACGGGAAAAAATAAAAAAAAAGTTATTTGAAATATTTTGGTTTTCTGTTTTTGTCCTTATTTTGCACCCAAATAATAGGAAAAAACAAAAAAACGTTATTTGAAAGATTTTGGTTTTCTGTTTTTGTCGTTATTTTTCACCCAAATAACGGGAAAAAATAAAAAAAAAGTTATTTGAAATATTTTGGTTTTCTGTTTTTGTCATTATTTGGCACCCAAATAAGGGGAAAAAAGAAAAAAAAAAGTTATTTGAAATATTTTGGTTTTCTGTTTTTGTCCTTATTTTGCACCCAAATAACGGAAAAAAATAAAAAAAAAGTAATTTTAAATATTTTGGTTTTCTGTTTTTGTCCTTATTTGGCACCCAAATATGGAGAAAAAAGAAAAAAAAAGTTATTTGAAATATTTTGGTTTTCTATTTTTGTCCTTATTTTGCACCCAAATAACGGGAAAAAATAAAAAAAAGTAATTTTAAATATTTTGGTTTTCTGTTTTTGTCCTTATTTTGCACCCAAATAACGGGAAAAAATAAAACAAAAGTTATATGAAATATTTTGGTTTTCTGTTTTTGTCCTTATTTGGCACCCCAATAAGGGGAAAAAGAAAAAAAAAGTTATTTGAAATATTTTGGTTTTCTGTTTTTGTCCTTATTTTGCATCCAAATAACGGGAAAAAATAAAAAAAAAGTAATTTTAAATATTTTGGTTTTCAGTTTTTGTCATTATTTTGCACCCAAATAACGGGGAAAAAAAACAATTATGTGAAATATTTTGGTTTTCTGTTTTTGTCCTTATTTTGCACACAAATAACGGAAAAAATAAAAAAAAAGTTATTTGAAATATTTTGGTTTTCTGTTTTTGTTCTTATTTTGCACCCAAATAACTGGAAAAAATAAAAAAAAAGTTATTTGAAATATTTTGGTTTTCTGTTTTTGTCCTTATTTTGCACCCACATAACGGGAAAAAAGAAAAAAAAAGTTATTTGAAATATTTTGGTTTTCCGTTTTTGTCCTTATTTTGTCCCCAAATAACGGGAAAAAATAAAAAAAAAGTTTTTTGAAATATTTTGGTTTTCTGTTTTTGTCCTTATTTTGCACCCTAATAACGGGAAAAAAGAGAAAAAAAGTTATCTGAAATATTTTGGTTTTGTGTTTCTGTCCTTATTTTGCACCCAAATAACGGGAAAAAATAAAAAAAAAGTTATTAGAAATATTTTGGTTTTCTGTTTTTGTTCTTATTTTGCACCCAAATAACAGGAAAAAACAAAAAAAAGTTATTTGAAAGATTTTGGTTTTCTGTTTTTGTCCTTATTTTTCACCCAAATAACGGGAAAAAATAAAACAAAAGTTATTTGAAATATTTTGGTTTCCTGTTTTTGTCCTTATTTGGCACCCAAATAAGGGGAAAAAGAAAAAAAAAGTTATTTGAAATATTTTGGTTTTCTGTTTTTGTCCTTATTTTGCACCCAAATAACGGGAAAAAATAAAAAAAAAAGTTATTTGAAATATTTTGGTTTCCTGTTTTTGTCCTTATTTGGCACCCAAATAAGGGGAAAAAGAAAAAAAAAGTTATTTGAAATATTTTGGTTTTTTGTTTTTGTCCTTATTTTGCACCCAAATAACGGGAAAAAATTAAACAAAAGTTATTTGAAATATTTTGGTTTTCTGTTTTTATCCTTATTTTGCACCCAAATAACGGGAAAAAATAAAAAAAAAAGTTATTTGAAATATTTTGGTTTCCTGTTTTTGTCCTTATTTGGCACCCAAATAAGGGGAAAAAGAAAAAAAAAGTTATTTGAAATATTTTGGATTTCTGTTTTTGTCCATATTTTGCACCCAAATAACGGGAAAAAAGAAAAAAAAAGTAATTTTAAATATTTTGGTTTTCAGTTTTTGTCCTTATTTTGCACCCCAATAACAGGAAAAAACAAAAAAAAAATTATTTGAAATATTTTGGTTTTCTGTTTTTGTCCTTATTTTGCACCCAAATAACGGAAAAAAAGAAAAAAAATTATATGAAATATTTTGGTTTTCTGTTTTTGTCCTTATTTTGCACCCAAATAACGGGAAAAAATAAAAAAAAAGTAATTTTAAATATTTTGGTTTTCTGTTTTTGTCCTTATTTTGCACCCAAATAACGGGAAAAAATAAAACAAAAGTTATTTGAAATATTTTGGTTTTCTGTTTTTATCCTTATTTTGCACCCAAATAACGGGAAAAAATAAAAAAAAAGTAATTTTAAATATTTTGGTTTTCTGTTTTTGTCCTTATTTTGCACCCAAATAACGGGAAAAAATAAAACAAAAGTTATTTGAAATATTTTGGTTTTCTGTTTTTATCCTTATTTTGCACCCAAATAACGGGAAAAAACAAAAAAAAAAGTTATTTGAAATATTTTGGTTTCCTGTTTTTGTCCTTATTTGCCACCCAAATAAGGGGAAAAAGAAAAAAAAAGTTATTTGAAATATTTTGGTTTTCCGTTTTTGTCCTTATTTTGCACCCAAATAACGGGAAAAAATAAAAAAAAAGTAATTTTAAATATTTTGGTTTTTTAGTTTTTGTCTTTATTTTGCACCTAAATAACAGGAAAAAAAAAAAGTTATTTGAAATATTTTGGTTTTCTGTTTTTGTCCTTATTTTGCACCCAAATAACGGGAAAAAAGAAAAAAAAGTTATCTGAAATATTTTGGTTTTCTGTTTTTGTCCTTATTTTGCAATCAAATAAGGGAAAAAAGAAAAAAAAGTTATCTGAAATATTTTGGTTTTCTGTTTTTGTCCTTATTTTGCACCCAAATAACGGGAAAAAAAAAAAAAAGTTATATGAAATATTTTGGTTTTCTGTTTTTGTCCTTATTTTGCACACAAATAACGGGAAAAAAGAAAAAAAAAGTTATTTGAAATATTTTGGTTTTCTGTTTTTGTCCTTATTTTGCACCCAAAATAACGGGAAAAAATTAAAATAAAAGTTATTCTAAATATTTTGGTTTTCTGTTTTTGTCTTTATTTTGCAACCAAATAACGGGAAAAAAAACAATTATTTGAAATATTTTGGTTTTCTGTTTTTGTCCTTATTTTGCACCCAAATAACGGGAAAAAATAAAAAAAAAGTAATTTTAAATATTTTGATTTTCAGGTTTTGTCCTTATTTTGCACCCAAATAACAGGAAAAAACAAAAAAAAAAGTTATTTGAAATATTTTGGTTTTCTGTTTTTGTCCTTATTTTGCAACCAAATAACGGGAAAAAAGAAAAAAAAGTTATCTGAAATATTTTGGTTTTCTGTTTTTGTCCTTATTTTGCAATCAAATAAGGGAAAAAAGAAAAAAAAAGTTATCTGAAATATTTTGGTTTTCTGTTTTTGTCCTTATTTTGCACCCAAATAACGGGAAAAAAAAAAAAGTTATATGAAATATTTTGGTTTTCTGTTTTTGTCCTTATTTTGCACACAAATAACGGGAAAAAAGAAAAAAAAAGTTATTTGAAATATTTTGGTTTTCTGTTTTTGTCCTTATTTTGCACCCAAAATAACGGGAAAAATTTTTTTTTTTTTTTTTTGGATCAAGATTGTTGAAACTGAGATAATACTAAAACTGGTCTAAAAGACCAACCATTAGTTTACATCTGATGCATCTTAGAACTATGGGTTGACTATCATTAGCTTTCCCATTGGAAAAGTAATGTTTAAGCTGTGTTAAAATTTTATATGTAGGGGTAGAGTGTTAGATTTTAGTGTGCTGATATTGCATTAGGTGAAATGAATTAGTTCATTAGGTCAAATGGTTTTTTGCGTTTGAGTCTTCTTCGATTGTTGACTGTTTGTAATAATTTAGCTGCTTCTGAGTTTAAATGGTTTGAAATTCTGAAGTGGTGAGTTATGGCGTGTTTTTTTATTTCGTCTTCAACTGATGTTATTTTGAGATCTCTATGTAGGTCAACATTCCGAATATACCACGGAGCTCTGACCATATTCCTTAGTACCTTGTTTTGAAATCTTTGGATATATTGAATATGGCACTTGCTGGCATAGCCCCACAACTGGATACCATAGGTCCATACTGGTTTCAAAATCTGATTATATAGCAATATTTTATTTGTAATTGAAAGTTTTGAGTTTTGGCCGAGTAACCAGTATAGCTTTCTATATTTTATGTTGAGCTCTTTTATTTTTACTTTTAGGTGGTCTTTATATTTTAGCTTTTTGTCCAGGGTCATACCCAGATATTTTACAGTTGTCGTATGTGGCACGATGTTATTATTTAGATAGAGGTGTAACTGCTGAATTATTTTCGTGTTTGTGAAGTTTATGTGGACTGATTTTGAGTCATTTATTTTCAACTTCCATTTTTTTGACCATTCTTATATACCGTTACTGGCAGTCTGAAGCTTATTGGTAACTACATCTAATTTTTGGTCTGAGACTAGTACCGCAGTGTCATCTGCAAACGTTGCTACTAGTGCACCATCAGTTACTTGGAGGTCATGTGTAAAAAGTAGATACAGGACGGGTCCGAGTATGCTACCTTGAGGTACACCTGCTTGGATTTCTTTTAAATCTGAGTATTCATTTTCGTGCTTTACTCTAAATAGTCTATCACTTAAGTATGATGATATGAATTCAACGTATTGTAGTGGTAATATATGGTATAGCTTTTTGATGAGGCCTTGATGCCAGACCTTATCAAAGGCCTGAGCTACGTCAATAAATAGAGCTGCACATATGTCTTTTTCTTCCAGCGACTGCTCGATTTTGTTAACTATACGATGTATTTGGTCAGCAGTAGAATGTTTTTCACGGAAACCGAACTGAAAGTCAGGTATTATTTTATTATTTTCAATAATTTTTTTTAGGTTATTTAAGAACATCTTTTCCAATAGTTTCGATAGCATTGGTAGCAACGAGATTGGTCTATATGAGCTAGTTTCGTTACTCGGTTTACCTTGTTTCGCTACCATAATTACTTCCGCTATTTTCCAGATTTGTGGCATATATTTTAACCTAAAACAAGCGTTAACAATCATTGTTAATAAAATAATACCTTTTTTTGGTAAGTTAGTCAGTATATCCGGAGTGATCAGATCAAACCCTGGTGCTTTCTTCTTTCTAAAGCTTTTCTTAATTTCTTTAGCCACCATATTCGGAGTGACCGATGGTATGTTAGACCGAGAATTAAATTCTAATGGTTCTAGGGACGGTTCGTTAGGTGAGGTATAACATGGCTCATTATTGGATTTGAAAACTTCAGCGAGATGCGCAGCAAATGCGTAAGCTTTTTCTTTGTCGTTACGTGCCCAGTTACCATCTCTGGTTTTTATTGGTGGAATGTGAGATATCGTTTTTTTTATATTTCTGGTCATTTTCCACAACGAATAATCAGTTTTTTCATCTGGAGTTAGACTTATCAGGAGGTTGGACATTGTGGATTCTTTGAATTTAACTATTTCACGTTTTAGTTGCTGAGATTTTCTATTTAGTGTATTTTTGTGTTCTGGATCTCTAGAAGATTGCCACCTTCCTCTGGCTCTTCTTTTTTCATCAATTAAATTTTTTATCTCTTCTGGATACTTGATAGTTTTTACTATAGGTTTGTTTACTTTAGTGTTTTTCCAAACCGCCATTTGAATCGAGTTGGTGAATTTTTCAACTTCAGCATCTATTTGTTTTTTTGATTGAAGATTTATTTTTAGGTCAATCATGGATTCTATGTCGATTTTAAAACTGCTCCAATCTGTAGTTTTATTTGCCAACTGAGGTTTGTTTACTTTCAGAGCAAGAGATTCACTAAGGGAGAGTATTACCGCAGAGTGGTCCGAATTGAGGTCAAAGTTATCTTCAATGGTTATATAATTCGTAGATACTTTTTTCAATATGAAAAAATCCAATAGGTCTGGGATTTTTTGAGTATCTGATGGCCAATACGTGGGCCCTCCTGTAGAAAGGAAGTTGCAGCCGAGATCTTCTAGAGCAGATTTAAGCTCTTTACCTTTTGACGTAGATAACCTTGAACCCCAAGTTATGTGTTTGGCATTTAGGTCACCTCCTAATACGAAACGCTCTCCTAACTTTTCTAGAATGTTCAGGTAATCTGATTTTTTTAGGTTGTGACGTGATGGAATGTAAATTGCACCAAGGGTGAGTTTCTGTTTCCAAGACTCTACAGCAACGATAGTTAGTTGACATTCCGGACTCTGTAGACTGTGTTCCGTATGGTGTTTAATTTTCTCTTTAATGCATATAGCACTACCTCCTCTAGCTTGATTATCTGGATGGATAGTATTGTATATGGCGTAACCTTTAATTTTCATATACATTTGATCAGTAAAATGGGTTTCGGACAATAGACAGATATCTATATTATGAATATTTAGAAAGATTTCAAGTTCCTGGATTTTATTTATGATGCCATTCGCATTCCAGGTGGCAATTTTTAGATTAGCATTATGCATTAACTCAGGTACTGATGGGATGAACAAGGAATTGCATGTTCCAATCTGTCCAATCTACAAGAGAGTGAGTTAACCAATTCATAAATATTATGTAATATCGATTGTTGATTTATTTCCTGATTTTTATTATTATTATTTAATTGAATGTTATTACCTGCTACTTGAGCGAAAGATAGTTCCTTAGTGACTGGTTGGGAATGCATATAACTTACGTGGTTTTTAACTTCGTTTTTGTTGTTTAATTTTTCATTTCGTCTCTTCTGCAGCTCCTTTGCAATAAGGCACCCGCGATAGTTGGCTGGGTGATCTTTAGCACAGTTAGAGCATTTCGCCGGAACGTCTTTACTTTTTGTGCAATGAGTAGTTAGGTGATTTCCTGCACACTTGACACAACTCGGTTCTCTTTTACAATAACTCTGAGTGTGACCATATCTTTGGCACCTTTTGCATTGTGGTATGAATTTGTTGTTTCTAATGGCCTCAACTTTGATTTTCATCTGATTTAGGTATTTAATCTCGTATATCCTTTTTATATCTTCGGAGTTGTCAAATGATAACATGAAAAGTGGTAAGTTTATTTTATAATCTTTGTCACTAACTCTTTTTTTTAGGTATTTGTTTTCTACCGATAATATTTTGAAATTTTTTTCTATTAGCTAATTTTTTATTTCTTCTGGATCGCAACTTGGGTGGAGATTTCTTGCCATTACTCTGATTGGCCTGAACTGCTTATTTTCGTATGAGTGCCACTCTAGTTTGGATTCATTAGCATAATTTGTTAGAACTCTATACTCACTGTAATTATTTACATTTATTTTGATTTGTTCGTTGTTTAACATATTTGCTGTGTAATTCAAATTTAAGTTTTTTAGATGTTTATTTATTACCTGATAATCCTTAATGTTGCTAAGTATAACAGGTGGAGGTCTAATTTCTTTTTTCTGAATGTTCTTTGGCGTTTCAGGTGGTTTGGTTGCTTGTACTAACTGAGATGAATCTTGATCTTCCAGATTTGTTTGTGATAACAAATGAAATCTGCTGTTCGAGGCGACATTCTTTTGAAGTGGAAGCTGGTTTGGCTTGATTTTTATCTTTCTGTTGGAATCTTTTTTAATCTGTTCTTTCATATTGCTTCTATTTTTTGCAGTTGGGGAAGCCTTATCAAATGGAAGCTTAGTGGTTTTAGCTGTATTAACCTTTTTTTTATTTAGGAGTAACCATTCGGTTTCTTTGGTAACTGCGAAGTTTGTTTGCTCTTCCGTAAATATATTATCAGGTGATATTGACTGATTTGAGATTGGTGCCTCATAAGATAAAAGAGAGTTTTTATTTTGTATTTCTGTAATTATTTTTTTTAATTCCATTATTTCTTTGTTTGCTTTTAACAGATCATTTTCTAATTTTTTAATTTTTGCATTTTCAAATATTCTTGCTTTTTCTGACTCTTGCACCTCTGACAGATTACTCTCTGAAACCATTTTTTTCCTTTTCGGAGTTTGATATGAATCACTGTTAAGTAACAAATCCATAACTGAACGATGATGGATATTTCCAGCTGAAGAGTTCAAATTGTTTCCTATAACGATATCAGATGATGATGATGATTTAGCTAGCGTTGGAGATCTAACTATTTTAAGGCTGTTCTTGAATGGATCGGACCCTGTCATGTTATCACTTGATTTTTTTGTTTTTGATGTTTTTAATGTTATTAATGTTTGTCCAGTAGCTTTTTCAAGCACCATAGCCTGGGACCCCACCATGCGTGCAGGAGGAACATCCTCGCGGTTTTTTTCCACTGGCGACTTAACTGATTTCCTTGCGTAATCAGCCAAGCCCTCGCCGTTAGCCGGGAATCTAACGACACTTTGGCAGATATCCCTGCCAGATTGTTTTTTTTGTTGTCACTCATTGTTCTTACAAAAGGTGTGTATTTTTAACCTACTACCAGGTATAATGATACTGCCGCCCCTCTGAGAACAGACGCAGACCAGAAGCCGCCCAATATGGAACAGACGCTTCTGGATTTTTTGCGCATTCATTGCTTGGCCTGAAGGCAGATCAGTTGCCCGGTGGTCACCACGTGGAGGTGCAATAAATACTTGGTGCTGACTGGCGCAGTTGCGGCGCTGGACAGAATCCGAAGAGTCTGACGATCAACACTTACCCTACCGTCACACACCCGCGGGCACCTAAAAAAAGAAAAAAAAAGTTATTTGAAATATTTTGGTTTTCTGTTTTTGTCCTTATTTTGCACCCAAAATAACGGGAAAAAATAAAAAAAAAGTTATTCTAAATATTTTGGTTTTCTGGTTTTGTCTTTATTTTGCACCCAAATAACGGGGAAAAAAAAACAATTATTTGAAATATTTTGGTTTTCTGTTTTTGTCCTTATTTTGCACCCAAATAACGGGAAAAAAGAAAAAAAAAGTTATTTGAAATATTTTGGTTTTCCGTTTTTGTCCTTATTTTGCACCCAAATAACGGGAAAAAATAAAAAAAAAGTTATTTGAAATATTTTGGTTTCATCTTTTTGTCCTTATTTTGTCCCCAAATAACGGGAAAAAATAAAAAAAAAGTTTTTTGAAATATTTTGGTTTTCTGTTTTTGTCCTTATTTTGCACCCAAATAACGGGAAAAAATAAAAAAAAAGTTATTTGAAATATTTTGGTTTTCTGTTTTTGTCCTTATTTTGCACCCAAAAAAGAAATATTTTGGTCTTCTGTTTTTGTCCTTATTTTGCCCCCAAATAACGGGAAAAAAGAAAAAAAAGTTATCTGAATTATTTTGGTTTTCTGTTTTTGTCCTTATTTTGCACCCAAATAAGGGGAAAAAAAAAGTTATCTGAATTATTTTGGTTTTCTGTTTTTGTCCTTATTTTGCACCCTAATAACGGGAAAAAAGAGAAAAAAAGTTATCTGAAATATTTTGGTTTTGTGTTTCTGTCCTTATTTTGCACCCAAATAACGGGAAAAAATAAAAAAAAAGTTATTTGAAATATTTTAGTTTTCTGTTTTTGTCCTTATTTTGCACCCAAATAACAGGAAAAAACACAAAAAAAAGTTATTTGAAATATTTTGGTATTGTGTTTTTGTCCTTATTTTGCACCCAAATAACGGGAAAAAATAAAAAAAAAGTTATTTGAAATATTTTGGTTTTCCGTTTTTGTCCTTATTTTGCACCCAAATAACGGGAAAAAAGAAAAAAAAAGTTATTTGAAATATTTTGGTTTTCTGTTTTTGTCCTTATTTTGCACCCAAATAACGGGAAAAAATAAAAAAAAAGTTATTTGAAGTATTTTGGTTTTCTGTTTTTGTCCTTATTTTGCACCCAAATAACGGGAAAAAAGAAAAAAAAAGTTATTTGAAATATTTTGGTTTTCCGTTTTTGTCCTTATTTTGCACCCAAATAACGGGAAAAAATAAAAAAAAAGTTATTTGAAATATTTTGGTTTTATCTTTTTGTACTTATTTTGTCCCCAAATAACGGGAAAAAATAAAAAAAAAGTTTTTTGAAATATTTTGGTTTTCTGTTTTTGTCCTTATTTTGCACCCAAATAACGGGAAAAAATAAAAAAAAAGTTATTTGAAATATTTTGGTTTTCTGTTTTTGTCCTTATTTTGCACCCAAATAACGGGAAAAAAGAAATATTTTGGTCTTCTGTTTTTGTCCTTATTTTGCCCCCAAATAACGGGAAAAAAGAAAAAAGAAAGTTATCTGAATTATTTTGGTTTTCTGTTTTTGTCCTTATTTTGCACCCAAATAACGAGAAAAAAAGGAAAAAAAAGTTATTTGAAATATTTTCGTTTTCTGTTTTTGTCCTTATTTTGCACCCAAATAAGGGGAAAAAAAAAGTTATCTGAATTATTTTGGTTTTCTGTTTTTGTCCTTATTTTGCGCCCTAATAACGGGAAAAAAGAGAAAAAAAGTTATCTGAAATATTTTGGTTTTGTGTTTCTGTCCTTATTTTGCACCCAAATAACGGGAAAAAATAAAAAAAAAGTTATTTGAAATATTTTAGTTTTCTGTTTTTGTCCTTATTTTGCACCCAAATAACAGGAAAAAACACAAAAAAAAGTTTTTGTGAATTATTTTGGTTTTCTGTTTTTGTCCTTATTTTGCACCCAAATAACGTAAAAAAAGAGAAAAAAAGTTATCTGAAATATTTTGGTTTTCTGTTTCTGTCCTTATTTTGCACCCAAATAACGGGAAAAAAGAAAAAAAAAGTTATCTGAATTATTTTGGTTTTCTGTTTTTGTCCTTATTTTGCACCCAAATAACGTAAAAAAAGAGAAAAAAAGTTATCTGAAATATTTTGGTTTTCTGTTTCTGTCCTTATTTTGCACCCAAATAACGGGAAAAAAGAAAAAAAAAGTTATCTGAATTATTTTGGTTTTCTGTTTTTGTCCTTATTTTGCACCAAAATAACGTAAAAAAAGAGAAAAAAAGTTATCTGAAATATTTTGGTTTTCTGTTTTTGTTCTTATTTTGCACCCAAATAACGGGAAAAAATAAAAAAAAAGTTATTTGAAATATTTTGGTTTTCTGTTTTTCTCCTTATTTTGCACCCAAATAACGGGAAAAAATTAAAAAAAAGTTATTTGAAATATTTTGGTTTTCTGTTTTTAATCTTATTTTGCACCCAAATACCGGAAAAAAATAAAAAAAAAGTTATTTGAAATATTTTGGTTTTCTGTTTTTGGCCTTATTTTGCACCCAAATAACGGGAAAAAAGAAAAAAAAAGTTATTTGGAATATTTTGGTTTTCTGTTTTTCTCCTTATTTTGCACCCAAATAACGGGAAAAAATTAAAAAAAAGTTATTTGAAATATTTTGGTTTTCTGTTTTTGTCTTTATTTTGCACCCAAATAACGGGAAAAAATAAAAAAAGTTATCTGAAATATTTTGGTTTTCTGGTTTTGTCCTTATTTTGCACCCAAATAACGGGAAAAAATAAAAAAAAAGTTATTTGAAATATTTTGGTTTTCTGTTTTTGTACTTATTTTGCACCCAAATAACAGGAAAAAACAAAAAAAAAAGTTATTTGAAATATTTTGGTTTTCTGTTTTTAATCTTATTTTGCACCCAAATACCGGTAAAAAATAAAAAAAAAGTTATTTGAAATATTTTGGTTTTCTGTTTTTGCCCTTATTTTGCACCCAAATGACGGGAAAAAAGAAAAAAAAAGTTATTTGAAATATTTTGGTTTTCTGGTTTTGTCCTTATTTTGCACCCAAATAACGGGAAAAAATAAAAAAGAAGTTATTTGAAATATTTTGGTTTTCTGGTTTTGTCCTTATTTTGCACCCAAATAACGGGAAAAAATAAAACAAAATTTTTTAATTATTTTGGTTTTCTGTTTTGTCCTTATTTTGCACCCAAATAACGGGAAAAAATTAAAAAAAGTTATTTGAAATATTTTGGTTTTCTGTTTTTGTCTTTATTTTGCACCCAAATAACGGGAAAAAATAAAAAAAGTTATCTGAAATATTTTGGTTTTCTGTTTTTGTCCTTATTTTGCACCCAAATAACGGGGAAAAAAAAAAAGTTATTTGAAATATTTTGGTTTTCTGTTTTTGTCCTTATTTTGCACCCAAATAACGGGAAAAAAGAAAAAAAAAGTTATCTGAAATATTTTGGTTTTCTGTTTTTGTCCTTATTTTGCACCCAAATAACGGGAAAAAAGAAAAGAAAAGTTATCTGAATTATTTTGCTTTCTGGTTTTGTCCTTATTTTGAACCCAAATAACAGGAAAAAAAAAAGTTATTTGAAATATTTTGATTTTCTGTTTTTGTCCTTATTTTGCACCCAAATAACGGGAAAAAATAAAAAAAAAGTTATTTGAAATATTTTGCTTTTCTGTTTTTGTCCTTATTTTGCACCCAAATAACGGGGGAAAAAAAGTTATCTGAAATATTTTGGTGTTCGGGTTTTGTCCTTATTTTGCACCCAAATAACGGGAAAAAATAAAAAAAAAGTAATTTGAAATATTTTGGTTTTCTGTTTTTGTCCTTATTTTGCACCCAAATAACGGGATAAAATAAAAAAAAAGTTATCTGAAATATTTTGGTTTTCTGTTTTTGTCCTTATTTTGCACCGAAATAACGGGAAAAAAGAAAAAAAAAGTTATTTGAAATATTTTGGTTTTCTGTTTTTGTCCTTAATTTGCACCCAAATAACGGGAAAAAATAAAAAAAAAGTTATTTGAAATATTTTTGTTTTCTGTTTTTGTCCTTATTTTGCACCCAAATAACGGGAAAAAATAAAAAAAAAGTTATCTGAAATATTTTGGTTTTCTGTTTTTGTCCTTATTTTGCACCGAAATAACGGGAAAAAAGAAAAAAAAAGTTATTTGAAATATTTTGGTTTTCTGTTTTTGTCCTTAATTTGCACCCAAATAACGGGAAAAAATAAAAAAAAGTTATTTGAAATATTTTTGTTTTCTGTTTTTGTCCTTATTTTGCACCCAAATAACGGGAAAAAATAAAAAAAAGTTATTTGAAATATTTTGGTTTTCTATTTTTGTCCTTATTTTGCACCCAAATAACGGGAAAAAATAAAAAAAAAGTTATTTGAAATATTTTGGTTTTCTGTTTTTGTCTTTAATTTGCACCCAAATAACGGGAAAAAAGAAAAAAAAAGTTATCTGAAATATTTTAATTTTCTGTTTTTGTCCTTATTTTGCACCCAAATAACGGGAAAAAATAAAAAAAAAGTTATTTGAAATATTTTGGTTTTCTGTTTTTAATCTTATTTTGCACCCAAATACCGGAAAAAAATAAAAAAAAAGTTATTTGAAATATTTTGGTTTTCTGTTTTTGGCCTTATTTTGCACCCAAATAACGGGAAAAAAGAAAAAAAAAGTTATTTGAAATATTTTGGTTTTCTGTTTTTCTCCTTATTTTGCACCCAAATAACGGGAAAAAATTAAAAAAAAGTTATTTGAAATATTTTGGTTTTCTGTTTTTGTCTTTATTTTGCACCCAAATAACGGGAAAAAATAAAAAAAGTTATCTGAAATATTTTGGTTTTCTGGTTTTGTCCTTATTTTGCACCCAAATAACGGGAAAAAATAAAAAAAAAGTTATTTGAAATATTTTGGTTTTCTGTTTTTGCCCTTATTTTGCACCCAAATGACGGGAAAAAAGAAAAAAAAAGTTATTTGAAATATTTTGGTTTTCTGTTTTTGGCCTTATTTTGCACCCAAATAACGGGAAAAAAGAAAAAAAAAGTTATTTGAAATATTTTGGTTTTCTGTTTTTCTCCTTATTTTGCACCCAAATAACGGGAAAAAATTAAAAAAAAGTTATTTGAAATATTTTGGTTTTCTGTTTTTGTCTTTATTTTGCACCCAAATAACGGGAAAAAATAAAAAAAGTTATCTGAAATATTTTGGTTTTCTGGTTTTGTCCTTATTTTGCACCCAAATAACGGGAAAAAATAAAAAAAAAGTTATTTGAAATATTTTGGTTTTCTTTTTTTGCCCTTATTTTCCACCCAAATACCGGTAAAAAATAAAAAAAAAGTTATTTGAAATATTTTGGTTTTCTGTTTTTGCCCTTATTTTGCACCCAAATGACGGGAAAAAAGAAAAAAAAAGTTATTTGAAATATTTTGGTTTTCTGGTTTTGTCCTTATTTTGCACCCAAATAACGGGAAAAAATAAAAAAGAAGTTATTTGTAATATTTTGATTTTCTGGTTTTGTCCTTATTTTGCACCCAAATAACGGGAAAAAATAAAACAAAATTTTTTAATTATTTTGGTTTTCTGTTTTGTCCTTATTTTGCACCCAAATAACGGGAAAAAATTAAAAAAAGTTATTTGAAATATTTTGGTTTTCTGTTTTTGTCTTTATTTTGCACCCAAATAACGGGAAAAAATAAAAAAAGTTATCTGAAATATTTTGCTTTTCTGTTTTTGTCCTTATTTTGCACCCAAATAACGGGGAAAAAAAAAAAGTTATTTGAAATATTTTGGTTTTCTGTTTTTGTCCTTATTTTGCACCCAAATAACGGGAAAAAAGAAAAAAAAAGTTATCTGAAATATTTTGGTTTTCTGTTTTTGTCCTTATTTTGCACCCAAATAACGGGAAAAAAGAAAAGAAAAGTTATCTGAATTATTTTGCTTTCTGGTTTTGTCCTTATTTTGAACCCAAATAACAGGAAAAAAAAAAGTTATTTGAAATATTTTGATTTTCTGTTTTTGTCCTTATTTTGCACCCAAATAACGGGAAAAAATAAAAAAAAAGTTATTTGAAATATTTTGCTTATCTGAAATATTTTGGTGTTCGGGTTTTGTCCTTATTTTGCACCCAAATAACGGGAAAAAATAAAAAAAAATAATTTGAAATATTTTGGTTTTCTGTTTTTGTCCTTATTTTGCACCCAAATAACGGGATAAAATAAAAAAAAAGTTATCTGAAATATTTTGGTTTTCTGTTTTTGTCCTTATTTTGCACCGAAATAACGGGAAAAAAGAAAAAAAAAGTTATTTGAAATATTTTGGTTTTCTGTTTTTGTCCTTAATTTGCACCCAAATAACGGGAAAAAATAAAAAAAAAGTTATTTGAAATATTTTTGTTTTCTGTTTTTGTCCTTATTTTGCACCCAAATAACGGGAAAAAATAAAAAAAAAGTTATCTGAAATATTTTGGTTTTCTGTTTTTGTCCTTATTTTGCACCGAAATAACGGGAAAAAAGAAAAAAAAAGTTATTTGAAATATTTTGGTTTTCTGTTTTTGTCCTTAATTTGCACCCAAATAACGGGAAAAAATAAAAAAAAGTTATTTGAAATATTTTTGTTTTCTGTTTTTGTCCTTATTTTGCACCCAAATAACGGGAAAAAATAAAAAAAAGTTATTTGAAATATTTTGGTTTTCTATTTTTGTCCTTATTTTGCAACCAAATAACGGGAAAAAATAAAAAAAAAGTTATTTGAAATATTTTGGTTTTCTGTTTTTGTCTTTAATTTGCACCCAAATAACGGGAAAAAAGAAAAAAAAAGTTATCTGAAATATTTTAATTTTCTGTTTTTGTCCTTATTTTGCACCCAAATAACGGGAAAAAATAAAAAAAAAGTTATTTGAAATATTTTGGTTTTTTGTTTTTGTCCTTATTTTGCACCCAAATAACAGGAAAAAAGCAAAAAAAAAGTTAGTTGAAATATTTTGGTTTTCTGTTTTTGTCCTTATTTTGCACCCAAATAACGGGAAAAAATAAAAATAAAGTTATTTGAAATATTTTGGTTTTCTATTTTTGTAATTATTTTGCACCCAAATAACGGGAAAAAAGAAAAAGAAAGTTATTTGAAATATTTCGGTTTTCTGTTTTTGTGCTTATTTTGCACCGAAAAACGGGAAAAAATAAAAAAAAAATTATTTGAAATATTTTGGTTTTCTCTTTTTGTCCTTATTTTGCACCCAAATAACGGGTAAAAAGAAAAAAAATATTTATTTGAAATATTTTGGTTTTCTGTTTTTGTACTTAATTTGCACCCAAATAACGGGAAAAAATAAGAAAAAAGTTATTTGAAATATTTTTGTTTTCTGTTTTTGTCCTTATTTTGCACCCAAATAACGGGATAAAATAAAAAGAAGTTGTTTGAAATATTTTGGTTTTCTGTTTTTGTCCTTATTTTGCACCCAAATAACGGGGGAAAAAAAAGTTATTTGAAATATTTTGGTGTTCGGTTTTTGTCCTTATTTTGCACGCAAATAACGGGAAAAAATAAAAAAAAAGTAATTTGAAATATTTTGGTTTTCTGTTTTTGTCCTTATTTTGCACCCAAATAACGGGAAAAAAAAATTATTTGAAATATTTTGGTTTTCTGTTTTTGTCCTTATTTTGCACCCAAATAACGGGAAAAAATAAAAAAAAAGTTATCTGAAATATTTTGGTTTTCTGTTTTTGTCCTTATTTTGCACCCAAATAACGGGAAAAAATAAAAAAAAAGTTATTTGAAATATTTTGGTTTTCTGTTTTTGTCTTTATTTTGCACCCAAATAACGGGAAAAAAGAAAAAAAAAGTTATCTGAAATATTTTGGTTTTCTGTTTTTGTCCTTATTTTGCACCCAAATAACGGGAAAAAATAAAATTAAAGTTATTTGAAATATTTTGGTTTTCTCTTTTTGTCCTTATTTTGCACCCAAATAACGGGTAAAAAGAAAAAAAAATTTATTTGAAATATTTTGGTTTTCTGTTTTTGTCCTTATTTTGCACCCAAATAACGGGAAAAAAAGCAAAAAAAAGTTATCTCAATTATTTTGGTTTTCTGTTTTTGTCCTTATTTTGCACCCAAATAACGGGAAAAAAGAGAAAAAAAGTTATCTGAAAAATATTGGTTTTCTGTTTCTGTCCTTATTTTGCACCCAAATAACGGGAAAAAATTTAAAAAAAGTTATTTGAAATATTTTGGTTTTTTGTTTTTGTCCTTATTTTGCACCCAAATAACAGGAAAAAACAAAAAAAAGAGTTATTTGAAATATTGTGGTTTTCTGTTTTTGTCCTTATTTTGCACCCAAATAACGGGAAAAAAAAAAAAGTTATCTGAAATATTTTGCTTTTAGTTTTTGTCCTTATTTTGCACCCAAATAATGGGAAAAAATAAAAAAAAATTATTTGAAATATGTTGGTTTTCTGTTTTTGTCCTTATTTTGCACCCAAATAACGGGAAAAAAAAATTATTTGAAATATTTTGGTTTTCTGTTTTTGTCCTTATTTTGCACCCAAATAACGAGAAAAAAGAAAAAAAAATTTATTTAAAATATTATGGTTTTCTGGTTTTGTCCTTATTTTGCACCCAAATAACGGGAAAAAATAAAAAAAAAGTTATTTGAAATATTTTGGTTTTCTGTTTTTGTACTTATTTGCACCCAAATAACGGGAAAAAAAAAATTAACTTAATTATTTTGGTTTTCTGTTTTTGTCCTTATTTTGCCCCCAAATAACCGGAAAAAAGAAAAAAAAAGTTATCTGAGATATTTTGGTTTTCTGTTTTTGTCCTTATTTTGCACCCAAATAACGGGAAAAAAGAAAAAAGAAGTTATTTGAAATATTTTGGTTTTATGTTTTTGTCCTTATTTTGCACCCAAATACCGGGAAAAAATAAAAAAAAAGTTATTTGAAATATTTTGGTTTTCTGTTTTTGTCCTTACTTTGCACCCAAATAACGGGAAAAAATAAAAAAAAAAAAGTTATTTCAAATATATTTTGGTTTTCTGTTTTTGTCCTTATTTTGCACCCAAATAACGGGCAAAAATAAAAAAAAGTTATCTGAAATATTTTGGTATTCTGGTTTTGTCCTTATTTTGCACCCAAATAACGGGAAAAAAGAAAAAAAAAGTTAGCTGAAATAGTTTGGTTTTCTGTTTTTGTCCTTATTTTGCACCCAAATAACGGGAAAAAAGAAAAAAAAAGTTATTTGAAATATTTTGGTTTTCTGTTTTTGTCCTTATTTTGCACCCAAATAACGGGAAAAAATAAAAATAAAGTTATTTGAAATATTTTGGTTTTCTGTTTTTGTCTTTATTTTGCACCCAAATAACGGGAAAAAAAAAAGAAAGTTATTTGAAATATTCCGGTTTTCTGTTTTTGTCGTTATTTTGCACCCAAAAACGGGAAAAAATAAAAAAAAACTTATTTGAAATATTTTGGTTTTCTCTTTTTGTCCTTATTTTGCACCCAAATAACGGGAAAAAAGAAAAAAAAAGTTATCTGAATTATTTTGGTTTTCTGTTTTTGTCCTTATTTTGCACCCAAATAACGGGAAAAAAGAGAAAAAAAGTTATCTGAAATATATTGGTTTTCTGTTTCTGTCCTTATTTTGCACCCAAATAACGGGAAAAAATTAAAAAAAAGTTATTTGAAATATTTTGATTTTTTGTTTTTGTCCTTATTTTGCACCCAAATAACAGGAAAAAACAAAAAAAAAAGTTATTTGAAATATTGTGGTTTTCAGTTTTTGTCCTTATTTTGCACCCAAATAACGGGAAAAAATAAAAAAAAAGTTATTTGAAATATTTTGGTTTTCTGTTTTTGTCCTTATTTTGCACCCAAATAACGGGAAAAAATAAAAAAAAAGTTATTAGAAATATTTTGGTTTTCTGTTTTTGTCCTTATTTTGCACCCTAATAACGGAAAAAAAAAAGTTATTTGAAATATTTTGGTTTTCTGTTTTTGTCCTTATTTTGCACCCAAATAACGGGAAAGCAGAAAATACAGTTATCTGAAATATTTTGGTTTTCAATTTTTGTCCTTATTTTGCACCCAAATAACGGGAAAAAAGAAAAGAAACAGTTATTTGAAATATTTTGGTTTTCTGTTTTTGTCCTTATTTTGCCCCCAAATAACGGGAAAAAAAAAATTATTTGAAATATTTTGGTTTTCTGTTTTTGTCCTTATTTTGCAACCAAATAATGGGAAAAAATAAAATAAAAGTTATCTGAAATATTTTGGTTTTCTGTTTTTGTCTTTATTTTGCACCCAAATAACGGGAAAAAAGAAAAAGAAAGTTATTTGAAATATTCCGGTTTTCTGTTTTTGTCCTTATTTTGCACCCAAAAACGGGAAAAAATAAAAAAAAACTTATTTGAAATATTTTGGTTTTCTCTTTTTGTCCTTATTTTGCACCCAAATAACGGGAAAAAATAAAATAAGAGTTATCTGAAATATTTTGGTTTTCTGTTTTTGTCTTTATTTTGCACCCAAATAACGGGAAAAAAGAAAAAAAAAGTTAGCTGAAATAGTTTGGTTTTCTGTTTTTGTCCTTATTTTGCACCCAAATAACGGGAAAAAAGAAAAAAAAAGTTATTTGAAATATTTTGGTTTTCTGTTTTTGTCTTTATTTTGCACCCAAATAATGGGAAAAAATAAAATAAAAGTTATCTGAAATATTTTGGTTTTCTGTTTTTGTCTTTATTTTGCACCCAAATAACGGGAAAAAAGAAAAAAAAAGTTAGCTGAAATAGTTTGGTTTTCTGTTTTTGTCCTTATTTTGCACCCAAATAACGGGAAAAAAGAAAAAAAAAGTTATTTGAAATATTTTGGTTTTCTGTTTTTGTCCTTATTTTGCACCCAAATAATGGAAAAAAATAAAATAAAAGTTATCTGAAATATTTTGGTTTTCTGTTTTTGTCTTTATTTTGCACCCAAATAACGGGAAAAAAGAAAAAAAAAGTTAGCTGAAATAGTTTGGTTTTCTGTTTTTGTCCTTATTTTGCACCCAAATAACGGGAAAAAAGAAAAAAAAAGTTATTTGAAATATTTTGGTTTTCTGTTTTTGTCCTTATTTTGCACCCAAATAACGGGAAAAAATAAAAATAAAGTTATTTGAAATATTTTGGTTTTCTGTTTTTGTCTTTATTTTGCACCCAAATAACGGGAAAAAAGAAAAGAAAGTTATTTGAAATATTCCGGTTTTCTGTTTTTGTCCTTATTTTGCACCCAAAAACGGGAAAAAATAAAAAAAAACTTATTTGAAATATTTTGGTTTTCTCTTTTTGTCCTTATTTTGCACCCAAATAACGGGAAAAAAGAAAAAAAAAGTTATCTGAATTATTTTGGTTTTTTGTTTTTGTCCTTATTTTGCACCCAAATAACAGGAAAAAACAAAAAAAAAAGTTATTTGAAATATTGTGGTTTTCAGTTTTTGTCCTTATTTTGCACCCAAATAACGGGAAAAAATAAAAAACAAGTTATTTGAAATATTTTGGTTTTCTGTTTTTGTCCTTATTTTGCACCCAAATAACGGGAAAAAATAAAAAAAAAGTTATTTGAAATATTTTGGTTTTCTGTTTTTGTCCTTATTTTGCACCCAAATAACGGGGAAAAAAAAAAAGTTATCTGAAATATTTTGGTTTTCAATTTTTGTCCTTATTTTGCACCCAAATAACGGGGAAAAATAAAAAAAAAGTTATTTGAAATATTTTGGTTTTCTGTTTTTGTCCTTATTTTGCCGCCAAATAATGGGAAAAAAAAATTATTTGAAATATTTTGGTTTTCTGTTTTTGTCCTTATTTTGCACCCAAATAATGGGAAAAAATAAAATAAAAGTTATCTGAAATATTTTGGTTTTCTGTTTTTGTCCTTATTTTGCACCCAAATAACGGGAAAAAAGAAAAAAAAATTTATTTAAAATATTTTGGTTTTCTGGTTTTGTCCTTATTTTGCACCCAAATAACGAGAAAAAATAAAAAAAAAAGTTATTTGAAATATTTTGGTTTTCTGTTTTTGTCCTTATTTTGCACCCAAATAACGGGGAATAAAAAATTATCTTAATTATTTTGGTTTTCTGTTTTTGTCCTTATTTTGCACCCAAATAACCGGAAAAAAAAAAAAAAAAGTTATCTGAGATATTTTGGTTTTCTGTTTTTGTCCTTATTTTGCACCCAAATAACGGGAAAAAAGAAAAAAAACGTTATTTGAAATATTTTGGTTTTCTGTTTTTGTCCTTATTTTGCACTCAAATAACGGGAATAAAAAAAAAAAAAGTTATCTGAAATATTTTGGTTTTCTGTTTTTGTCCTTATTTTGCACCCAAATAACAGGAAAAAAGAAAAAAAAAGTTATCTGAATTATTTTGGTTTTCTGTTTTTGTCCTTATTTTGCACCCAAATAACGGGAAAAAAAGAGAAAAAAAATTATCTGATATATTTTGGTTTTCTGTTTTTGTCCTTATTTTGCACCCAAATAACGGGAAAAAATAAAAAAAAAGTTATTTGAAATATTTTGGTTTTCTGTTTTTGTCCTTATTTTGCACCCAAATAACGGGAAAAAATAAAAAAAAAGTTATTTGAATATTTTGTTTTTCTGTTTTTGTCCTTATTTTGCACCCAAATAACGGGAAAAAATAAAAAGAAAGTTATTTGAAATATTTTGGTTTTCTGTTTTTGGCCTTATTTTGCACCCAAATAACGGGGGGGGGGAAAAAAAAAGTTATCTGACATATTTTGGTTTTCGGTTTTTGTACTTATTTTGCACCCAAATAACGGGAAAAAATAAAAAAAAGTTATTTGCAATATTTTGGTTTTCTGTTTTTGTCCTTATTTTGCACCCAAATAACGGGAGAAAAAAAAATTATTTGAAATATTTTGGTTTTCTGTTTTTGTCCTTATTTTGCGGGAAAATAACGGGAAAAAATAAAAAAAAAGTTATCTGAAATATTTTGGTTTTCTGTTTTTGTCGTCCTTATTTTGCACCCAAATAACGGGAAAAAAGAAAAAAAAAGTTATTTGAAATATTTTGGTTTTCTGTTTTTGTCCTTATTTTGCACCCAAATAACGGGGAAAAAAAAAAGTTATCTGAAATATTTTGGTGTTCGGTTTTTGTCCTTATTTTGCACCCAAATAACGGGAAAAAAAAAATTATTTGAAATATTTTGGTTTTCTGTTTTTGTCCTTATTTTGCACCCAAATAACGGGAAAAAATAAAAAAAAAGTTATCTGAAATATTTTGGTTTTCTGTTTTTGTCCTTATTTTGCACCCAAATAACGGGAAAAAATAAAAAAAAAGTTATCTGAAATATTTTGGTTTTCTGTTTTTGTCCTTATTTTGCACCCAAATAACGGGAAAAAAGAAAAAGAAAGTTATTTGAAATATTCCGGTTTTCTGTTTTTGTCCTTATTTTGCACCCAAAAACGGGAAAAAATAAAAAAAAACTTATTTGAAATATTTTGGTTTTCTCTTTTTGTCCTTATTTTGCACCCAAATAACGGGAAAAAAAAAATTATTTGAAATATTTTGGTTTTCTGTTTTTGTCCTTATTTTGCACCCAAATAACGGGAAAAAATAAAACAAAAGTTATCTGAAATATTTTGGTTTTCTGTTTTTGTCCTTATTTTGCACCCAAATAACGGGAAAAAAGAAAAAGAAAGTTATTTGAAATATTCCGGTTTTCTGTTTTTGTCCTTATTTTGCACCCAAAAACGGGAAAAAATAAAAAAAAACTTATTTGAAATATTTTGGTTTTCTCTTTTTGTCCTAATTTTGCACCCAAATAACGGGTAAAACGTAAACAAAATTTATTTGAAATATTTTGGTTTTCTGCTTTTGTCCTTATTTTGCACCCAAATAACGGGAAAAAAGAGAAAAAAAATTATCTGAAATTTTTTGGTTTTCTGTTTTTGTCCTTATTTTGCACCCAAATAACGGGAAAAAAGAGAAAAAAAATTATCTGATATATTTTGGTTTTCTGTTTTTGTCCTTATTTTGCACCCAAATAACGGGAAAAAATAAAAAAAAAGTTATTTGAAATATTTTGGTTTTCTGTTTTTGTCCTTATTTTGCACCCAAATAATAGGGAAAAACAAAAAAAAAAGTTATTTGAAATATTTTGGTTTTCTGTTTTTGTCCTTATTTTGCACCCAAATATCGGGAAAAAATAAAAAAAAAGTTATTTGAAATATTTTGTTTTTCTGTTTTTGTCCTTATTTTGCACCCAAATAACGGGAAAAAAAAAATCATTTGAAATATTTTGGTTTTGTGTTTTTGTCCTTATTTTGCACCCAAATAACGGGCAAAAATAAAAAAAAGTTATCTGAAATATTTTGGTTTTCTGGTTTTGTCCTTATTTTGCCCCCAAATAACGGGAAAAAATAAAAAAAAAGTTATTTGAAATATTTTGGTTTTCTCTTTTTGTCCTTATTTTGCACCCAAATAACAGGCAAAAATAAAAAAAAGTTATTTGAAATATTTTGGTTTTCTGCTTTTGTCCTTATTTTGCACCCAAATAACGGGAAAAAAGAGAAAAAAAATTATCTGATATATTTTGGTTTTCTGTTTTTGTCCTTATTTTGCACCCAAATAACGGGAAAAAATAAAAAAAAAGTTATTTGAAATATTTTGGTTTTCTCTTTTTGTCCTTATTTTGTACCCAAATAACGGGTAAAAAGAAAAAAAAATGTATTTGAAATATTTTGGTTTTCTGTTTTTGTCCTTATTTTGCACCCAAATAACGGGAAAAAGAGAAAAAAAAATTATCTGAAATTTTTTGGTTTTCTGTTTTTGTCCTTATTTTGCACCCAAATAACGGGAAAAAAGAGAAAAAAAATTATCTGATATATTTTGGTTTTCTGTTTTTGTCCTTATTTTGCACCCAAATAACGGGAAAAAATAAAAAAAAAGTTATTTGAAATATTTTGGTTTTCTGTTTTTGTCCTTATTTTGCACCCAAATAATAGGGAAAAACAAAAAAAAAAGTTATTTGAAATATTTTGGTTTTCTGTTTTTGTCCTTATTTTGCACCCAAATATCGGGAAAAAATAAAAAAAAGTTATTTGAAATATTTTGTTTTTCTGTTTTTGTCCTTATTTTGCACCCAAATAACGGGAAAAAATAAAAAAAAAGTTATTTGAAATATTTTGGTTTTCTCTTTTTGTCCTTATTTTGCACCCAAATAATGGGAAAAAATAAAAAAAAAGTTATTTGAAATATTTTGGTTTTCTGTTTTTGTCCTTATTTTGCACCCAAATAACGGAAAAAATAAAAAAAAAGTTATTTGAAATATTTTGTTTTTCTGTTTTTGTCCTTATTTTGCACCCAAATAACGGGAGAAAAAAAGAATTATTTGAAATATTTTGGTTTCTGTTTTTGTCCTTATTTTGCACCCAAATAACGGGAAAAAATAAAAAAAAAGTTATTTGAAATATTTTGTTTTTCTGTTTTTGTCCTTATTTTACACCCAAATAACGGGAGAAAAAAAATTTTTTTTGAAATATTTTGGTTTTCAGTTTTTGTCCTTATTTTGCACCCAAATAACGGGAAAAAAATAAATAAAAAGTTATTTGAAATATTTTGGTTTTCTGTTTTTGTCCTTATTTTGCACCGAAATAACGGTAAAAAATAAAAAAAAGTTATTTGAAATATTTTGGTTTTCTGGTTTTGTCCTTATTTTGCACCCAAATAACGGAAAAAAGAAAAAAAAAGTTAGCTGAAATATTTTGGTTTTCTGTTTTTGTCCTTGTTTTGCACCCAAATACCGGAAAAAATAAAAAAAAAGTTATTTGAAATATTTTGGTTTTCTGTTTTTGTCCTTACTTTGCACCCAAATAACGGCAAAAAATAAAAAAAAAAAGTTATTTCAAATATATTTTGGTTTTCTGTTTTTGTCCTTATTTTGCACCCAAATAACGGGAAAAAAGAAAAAAAAAGTTATCTGAAATATTTTGGTATTCTGGTTTTGTCCTTATTTTGCACCCAAATAACGGGAAAAAAGAAAAAAAAAGTTAGCTGAAATATTTGGTTTTCTGTTTTTGTCCTTGTTTTGCACCCAAATACCGGGAAAAAATAAAAAAAAAGTTATTTGAAATATTTTGGTTTTCTGTTTTTGTCCTTACTTTGCACCCAAATAACGGCAAAAAATAAAAAAAAAAAGTTATTTCAAATATATTTTGGTTTTCTGTTTTTGTCCTTATTTTGCACCCAAATAACGGGCAAAAATAAAAAAAAGTTATCTGAAATATTTTGGTATTCTGGTTTTGTCCTTATTTTGCACCCAAATAACGGGAAAAAATAAAAAAAAAGTTATTTGAAATATTTTGGTTTTCTGTTTTTGTCCTTATTTTGCACCCAAATAATAGGGAAAAACAAAAAAAAAAGTTATTTGAAATATTTTGGTTTTCTGTTTTTGTCCTTATTTTGCACCCAAATATCGGGAAAAAATAAAAAAAAAGTTATTTGAAATATTTTGTTTTTCTGTTTTTGTCCTTATTTTGCACCCAAATAACGGGAAAAAATAAAAAAAAAGTTATTTGAAATATTTTGGTTTTCTCTTTTGTCCTTATTTTGCACCCAAATAACGGGAAAAAATAAAAAAAAAGTTATTTGAAATATTTTGGTTTTCTGTTTTTGTCCTTATTTTGCACCCAAATAACGGGAAAAAATAAAAAAAAAGTTATTTGAAATATTTTGTTTTTCTGTTTTTGTCCTTATTTTGCACCCAAATAACGGGAGAAAAAAAGAATTATTTGAAATATTTTGGTTTTCTGTTTTTGTCCTTATTTTGCACCCAAATAACGGGAAAAAATAAAAAAAAAGTTATTTGAAATATTTTGTTTTTCTGTTTTTGTCCTTATTTTACACCCAAATAACGGGAGAAAAAAAATTTTTTTTGAAATATTTTGGTTTTCAGTTTTTGTCCTTATTTTGCACCCAAATAACGGGAAAAAATAAATAAAAAGTTATTTGAAATATTTTGGTTTTCTGTTTTTGTCCTTATTTTGCACCGAAATAACGGTAAAAAATAAAAAAAAAGTTATTTGAAATATTTTGGTTTTCTGGTTTTGTCCTTATTTTGCACCCAAATAACGGGAAAAAAGAAAAAAAAAGTTAGCTGAAATATTTTGGTTTTCTGTTTTTGTCCTTGTTTTGCACCCAAATACCGGGAAAAAATAAAAAAAAAGTTATTTGAAATATTTTGGTTTTCTGTTTTTGTCCTTACTTTGCACCCAAATAACGGCAAAAAATAAAAAAAAAAAGTTATTTCAAATATATTTTGGTTTTCTGTTTTTGTCCTTATTTTGCACCCAAATAACGGGAAAAAAGAAAAAAAAAGTTATCTGAAATATTTTGGTATTCTGGTTTTGTCCTTATTTTGCACCCAAATAACGGGAAAAAAGAAAAAAAAAGTTAGCTGAAATATTTTGGTTTTCTGTTTTTGTCCTTGTTTTGCACCCAAATACCGGGAAAAAATAAAAAAAAAGTTATTTGAAATATTTTGGTTTTCTGTTTTTGTCCTTACTTTGCACCCAAATAACGGCAAAAAATAAAAAAAAAAAGTTATTTCAAATATATTTTGGTTTTCTGTTTTTGTCCTTATTTTGCACCCAAATAACGGGCAAAAATAAAAAAAAGTTATCTGAAATATTTTGGTATTCTGGTTTTGTCCTTATTTTGCACCCAAATAACGGGAAAAAAGAAAAAAAAAGTTAGCTGAAATATTTTGGTTTTCTGTTTTTGTCCTTATTTTGCACCCAAATAACGGGAAAAAAGAAAAAAAAAGTTATCTGAAATATTTTGGTATTCTGGTTTTGTCCTTATTTTGCACCCAAATAACGGGAAAAAAGAAAAAAAAAGTTAGCTGAAATATTTTGGTTTTCTGTTTTTGTCCTTGTTTTGCACCCAAATACCGGGAAAAAATAAAAAAAAAGTTATTTGAAATATTTTGGTTTTCTGTTTTTGTCCTTACTTTGCACCCAAATAACGGCAAAAAATAAAAAAAAAAGTTATTTCAAATATATTTTGGTTTTCTATTTTTGTCCTTATTTTGCACCCAAATACCGGGAAAAAATAAAAAAAAAGTTATTTGAAATATTTTGGTTTTCTGTTTTTGTCCTTACTTTGCACCCAAATAACGGCAAAAAATAAAAAAAAAAAGTTATTTCAAATATATTTTGGTTTTCTGTTTTTGTCCTTATTTTGCACCCAAATAACGGGCAAAAATAAAAAAAAGTTATCTGAAATATTTTGGTATTCTGGTTTTGTCCTTATTTTGCACCCAAATAACGGGAAAAAAGAAAAAAAAAGTTAGCTGAAATATTTTGGTTTTCTGTTTTTGTCCTTATTTTGCACCCAAATAACGGGAAAAAAGAAAAAAAAAGTTATTTGAAATATTTTGGTTTTCTGTTTTTGTCCTTATTTTGCACCCAAATAACGGGAAAAAATAAAAATAAAGTTATTTGAAATATTTTGGTTTTCTGTTTTTGTCTTTATTTTGCACCCAAATAACGGGAAAAAAGAAAAAGAAAGTTATTTGAAATATTCCGGTTTTCTGTTTTTGTCCTTATTTTGCACCCAAAAACGGGAAAAAATAAAAAAAAACTTATTTGAAATATTTTGGTTTTCTGTTTTTGTCCTTACTTTGCACCCAAATAACGGGTAAAAAGAAAAAAAAATGTATTTGAAATATTTTGGTTTTCTGTTTTTGTCCTTATTTTGCACCCAAATAACGGGAAAAAAGAAAAAAAAAGTTATCTGAATTATTTTGGTTTTCTGTTTTTGTCCTTATTTTGCACCCAAATAACAGGAAAAAATAAAAATAAAGTTATTTGAAATATTTTGGTTTTCTGTTTTTGTCCTTATTTTGCACCCAAATAACGGGAAAAAAGAAAAAGAAAGTTATTTGAAATATTCCGGTTTTCTGTTTTTGTCCTTATTTTGCACCCAAATAACGGGAAAAAAGAAAAAAAAATTTATTTAAAATATTATGGTTTTCTGGTTTTGTCCTTATTTTGCACCCAAATAACGGGAAAAAATAAAAAAAAAGTTAGCTGAAATATTTTGGTTTTCTGTTTTTGTCCTTACTTTGCACCCAAATAACGGCAAAAAATAAAAAAAAAAAGTTATTTCAAATATATTTTGGTTTTCTGTTTTTGTCCTTATTTTACACCCAAATAACGGGCAAAAATAAAAAAAAGTTATCTGAAATATTTTGGTATTCTGGTTTTGTCCTTATTTTGCACCCAAATAACGGGAAAAAAGAAAAAAAAAGTTAGCTGAAATATTTTGGTTTTCTGTTTTTGTCCTTATTTTGCATCCAAATAACGGGAAAAAAGAAAAAAAAAGTTTTCTGAAATATTTTGGTATTCTGGTTTTGTCCTTATTTTGCACCCAAATAACGGGAAAAAAGAAAAAAAAAGTTAGCTGAAATATTTTGGTTTTCTGTTTTTGTCCTTGTTTTGCACCCAAATACCGGGAAAAAATAAAAAAAAAGTTATTTGAAATATTTTGGTTTTCTGTTTTTGTCCTTACTTTGCACCCAAATAACGGCAAAAAATAAAAAAAAAAAGTTATTTCAAATATATTTTGGTTTTCTGTTTTTGTCCTTATTTTGCACCCAAATAACGGGCAAAAATAAAAAAAAGTTATCTGAAATATTTTGGTATTCTGGTTTTGTCCTTATTTTGCACCCAAATAACGGGAAAAAAGAAAAAAAAGTTAGCTGAAATATTTTGGTTTTCTGTTTTTGTCCTTATTTTGCACCCAAATAACGGGTAAAAAGAAAAAAAAATGTATTTGAAATATTTTGGTTTTCTGTTTTTGTCCTTATTTTGCACCCAAATAACGGGAAAAAAGAAAAAAAAAGTTATCTGAATTATTTTGGTTTTCTGTTTTTGTCCTTATTTTGCACCCAAATAACGGGAAAAAAGAGAAAAAAAGTTTTCTGAAATATATTGGTTTTCTGTTTCTGTTCTTACTTTACACCCAAATAACGGGAAAAAATTAAAAAAAATTATTTGAAATATTTTGGTTTTTTGTTTTTGTCCTTATTTTGCACCCAAATAACAGGAAAAAACAAAAAAAAAAGTTATTTGAAATATTGTGGTTTTCAGTTTTTGTCCTTATTTTGCACCCAAATAACGGGAAAAAATAAAAAAAAAGTTATTTGAAATATTTTGGTTTTCTGTTTTTGTCCTTATTTTGCACCCAAATAACGGGAAAAAATAAAAAAAAAGTTATTTGAAATATTTTTGTTTTCTGTTTTTGTCCTTATTTTGCACCCAAATAACGGAAAAAAAAAAGTTATTTGAAATATTTTGGTTTTCTGTTTTTGTCCTTATTTTGCACCCAAATAACGGGAAAAAAAAAAAGTTATCTGAAATATTTTGGTTTTCAGTTTTTGTCCTTATTTTGCACCCAAATAACGGGAAAAAAAAAATTATCTTAATTATTTTGGTTTTCTGTTTTTGTCCTTATTTTGCACCCAAATAACGGGAAAAAACAGAAAAAAAATTATCTGATATATTTTGGTTTTCTGTTTTTGTCCTTATTTTGCACCCAAATAACGGGAAAAAATAAAAAAAAAGTTATTTGAAATATTTTGGTTTTCTGTTTTTGTCCTTATTTTGCACCCAAATAACGGTAAAAAATAAAAAAAAAGTTATTTGAAATATTTTGATTTTCGGTTTTTGTCCTTATTTTGCACCCAAATAACGGGAAAAAATAAAAGGAAAGTTATTTGAAATATTTTGGTTTTCTGTTTTTGGCCTTATTTTGCACCCAAATAACGGGGGAAAAAAAAAAAGTTATCTGAAATATTTTGGTTTTCGGTTTTTGTACTTATTTTGCACCCAAATAACGGGAAAAAATAAAAAAAAAGTTATTTGCAATATTTTGGTTTTCTGTTTTTGTCTTTATTTTGCACCCAAATAACGGGAGAAAAAAAAATTATTTGAAATATTTTGGTTTTCTGTTTTTGTCCTTATTTTGCACCCAAATAACGGGAAAAAATAAAAAAAAAGTTATCTGAAATATTTTGGTTTTCTGTTTTTGTCCTTATTTTGCACCCAAATAACCGGAAAAAAGAAAAAAAAAGTTATTTGAAATATTTTGGTTTTCTGTTTTTGTCCTTATTTTGCACCCAAATAACGGGGAAAAAAAAAAGTTATCTGAAATATTTTGGTGTTCGGTTTTTGTCCTTATTTTGCACCCAAATAACGGGAAAAAATAAAAAAAAAGTAATTTGTAATATTTTGGTTTTCTGTTTTTGTCCTTATTTTGCACCCAAATAACGGGAAAAAAAAATTATTTGAAATATTTTGGTTTTCTGGTTTTGTCCTTATTTTGCACCCAAATAACGGGAAAAAATAAAAAAAAAGTTATTTGAAATATTTTGGTTTTCTCTTTTTGTCCTTATTTTGCACCCAAATAATGGGAAAAAAGAAAAAAAAAGTAATTTGAAATATTTTGGTTTTCTGTTTTTGTGCTTATTTTGCACCCAAATAACGGGAAAAAAAAAATTATTTGAAATAATTTGGTTTTGTGTTTATGTCCTTATTTTGCACCCAAATAACGGGAAAAAATAAAAAAAAAGTTATTTGAAATATTTTGGTTTTCTGTTTTTGTCCTTATTTTGCACCCAAATAACGGTAAAAAATAAAAAAAAAGTTATTTGAAATATTTTGTTTTTCGGTTTTTGTCCTTATTTTGCACCCAAATAACGGGAAAAAATAAAAGGAAAGTTATTTGAAATATTTTGGTTTTCTGTTTTTGGCCTTATTTTGCACCCAAATAACGGGGGAAAAAAAAAGTTATCTGAAATATTTTGGTTTTCGGTTTTTGTACTTATTTTGCACCCAAATAACGGGAAAAAATAAAAAAAAAGTTATTTGCAATATTTTGGTTTTCTGTTTTTGTCCTTATTTTGCACCCAAATAACGGGAGAAAAAAAAATTATTTGAAATATTTTGGTTTTCTGTTTTTGTCCTTATTTTGCACCCAAATAACGGGAAAAAATAAAAAAAAAGTTATCTGAAATATTTTGGTTTTCTGTTTTTGTCCTTATTTTGCACCCAAATAACCGGAAAAAAGAAAAAAAAAGTTATTTGAAATATTTTGGTTTTCTGTTTTTGTCCTTATTTTGCACCCAAATAACGGGGAAAAAAAAAAGTTATCTGAAATATTTTGGTGTTCGGTTTTTGTCCTTATTTTGCACCCAAATAACGGGAAAAAATAAAAAAAAAGTAATTTGTAATATTTTGGTTTTCTGTTTTTGTCCTTATTTTGCACCCAAATAACGGGAAAAAAAAATTATTTGAAATATTTTGGTTTTCTGGTTTTGTCCTTATTTTGCACCCAAATAACGGGAAAAAATAAAAAAAAAGTTATTTGAAATATTTTGGTTTTCTCTTTTTGTCCTTATTTTGCACCCAAATAATGGGAAAAAAGAAAAAAAAAGTAATTTGAAATATTTTGGTTTTCTGTTTTTGTGCTTATTTTGCACCCAAATAACGGGAAAAAAAAAATTATTTGAAATAATTTGGTTTTGTGTTTATGTCCTTATTTTGCACCCAAATAACGGGAAAAAAGAGAAAAAAAAATATCTGAAATTTTTTGGTTTTCTGTTTTTGTCCTTATTTTACACCCAAATAACGGGAAAAAAGAGAAAAAAAATTATCTGATATATTATGGTTTTCTGTTTTTGTCCTTATTTTGCACCCAGATAACGGGAAAAAATAAAAAAAAAGTTATTTGAAATTTTTGGTTTTCTGTTTTTGTCCTTATTTTGCACCCAAATAATAGGGAAAACAAAAAAAAAAGTTATTTGAAATATTTTGGTTTTCTGTTTTTGTCCTTATTTTGCACCCAAATAACGGGAAAAAATAAAAAAAAAGTTATTTGAAATATTTTGTTTTTCTGTTTTTGTCGTTATTTTGCACCCAAATAACGGGAAAAAATAAAAAAAAAGTTATTTGAAATATTTTGGTTTTCTGTTTTTGTCCTTATTTTGCACCCAAATAATAGGGAAAAACAAAAAAAAAGTTATTTGAAATATTTTGGTTTTCTGTTTTTGTCCTTATTTTGCACCCAAACGGGAAAAAATAAAAAAAAAGTTATTTGAAATACTTTGGTTTTCTGTTTTTGTCCTTATTTTGCACCCAAATAACGGGAAAAAATAAAAAAAAGTTATTTGAAATATTTTGTTTTTCTGTTTTTGTCCTTATTTTGCACCCAAATAACGGGAGAAAAAAAGAATTATTTGAAATATTTTGGTTTTCTGTTTTTGTCCTTATTTTGCACCCAAATAACGGGAAAAAATAAAAAAAAAGATATTTGAAATATTTTGTTTTTCTGTTTTTGTCCTTATTTTGCACCCAAATAACGGGAGAAAAAAAATTTTTTTTGAAATATTTTGGTTTTCTGTTTTTGTCCTTATTTTGCACCCAAATAACGGGAAAAAATAAAAAAAAAGTTATCTGAAATATTTTGGTTTTCTGTTTTTGTCCTTATTTTGCACCAAATAACGGGGGGAAAAAAAAAGTTATCTGAAATATTTTGGTTTTCGGTTTTTGTACTTATTTTGCACCCAAATAACGGGAAAAAATAAAAAAAAAGTTATTTGCAATATTTTGGTTTTCTGTTTTTGTCCTTATTTTGCACCCAAATAACGGGAGAAAAAAAAAATTATTTGAAATATTTTGGTTTTCTGTTTTTGTCCTTATTTTGCAGCCAAATAACGGGAAAAAATAAAAAAACAGTTATCTGAAATATTTTGGTTTTCTGTTTTTGTCCTTATTTTGCACCCAAATAACGGGAAAAAAGAAAGTTATTTGAAATATTTCGGTTTTCTGTTTTTGTCCTTATTTTGCACCCAAATAACGGGGGAAAAAAAAGTTATCTGAAATATTTTGGTGTTCGGTTTTTGTCCTTATTTTGCACCCAAATAACGGGAAAAAATAAAAAAAAAGTAATTTGAAATATTTTGGTTTTCTGTTTTTGTCCTTATTTTGCACCCAAATAACGGGAAAAATAAATTATTTGAAATATTTTGGTTTTCTGTTTTTGTCCTTATTTTGCACCCAAATAACGGGACAAAATAGAAAAAAAGTTATCTGAAATATTTTGGTTTTCTGTTTTTGTCGTTATTTTGCACCCAAATAACGGGAAAAAAGAAAAAAAAAGTTATTTGAAATATTTTAGTTTTCTGTTTTTGTCCTTATTTTGCACCCAAATAACGGGAAAAAAAAAATTATTTGAAATATTTTGGTTTTCTATTTTTGTCCTTATTTTGCACCCAAATAATGGGAAAAAATAAAAAAAAAGTTATCTGAAATATTTTGGTTTTCTGTTTTTGTCCTTATTTTGCACCCAAATAACGGGAAAAAATAAAAAAAAAGTAATTTTAAATATTTTGGTTTTCAGTTTTTGTCCTTATTTTGCACCCAAATAACGGGAAAAAAAACAATTATTTGAAATATTTTGGTTTTCTGTTTTTGTCCTTATTTTGCACACAAATAACGGAAAAAATAAAAAAAATGTTATTTGAAATATTTTGGTTTTCTGTTTTTGTTCTTATTTTGCACCCAAATAACGGGAAAAAATAAAAAAGAAATTATTTGAAATATTTTGGTTTTCTGTTTTTGTCCTTATTTTGCACCGAAATAACGGGAAAAAATAAAAAAAAAGATATTTGAAATATTTTGGTTTTCTGTTTTTGTCCTTATTTTGCACCCAAATAAGGGGAAAAAAGAAAAAAAAAGTTATTTGAAATATTTTGGTTTTCTATTTTAGTCCTTATTTTGCACCCAAATAACGGGAAAAAATAAAAAAAAGTAATTTTAAATATTTTGGTTTTCTGTTTTTGTCCTTATTTTGCACCCAAATAACGGGAAAAAATAAAACAAAAGTTATTTCAAATATTTTGGTTTTCTGTTTTTGTCCTTATTTGGCACCCAAATAAGGGGAAAAAGAAAAAAAAAGTTATTTGAAATATTTTGGTTTTCTGTTTTTGTCCTTATTTTGCACCCAAATAACGGGAAAAAATAAAAAAAAAAGTAATTTGAAATATTTTGGTTTTCTGTTTTTGTCCTTATTTTGCACCCAAATAACGGGAAAAAATAAAAAAAAAGTAATTTTAAATATTTTGGTTTTCAGTTTTTGTCCTTATTTTGCACCCAAATAACGGGGAAAAAAACAATTATTTGAAATATTTTGGTTTTCTGTTTTTGTCCTTATTTTGCACCCAAATAACAGGAAAAAAAAAAAAAAAGTTATCTGAATTATTTTGGTTTTCTGTTTTTGTCCTTATTTTGCACCCAAATAACGGGAAAAAAGAGAAAACAAATTATCTGATATATTTTGGTTTTCTGTTTCTGTCCTTATTTTACACCCAAATAACGGGAAAAAATAAAAAAAAAGTTATTTGAAATATTTTGGTTTTCTATTTTTGTCCTTATTTTGCACCCAAATAACGGGAAAAAATAAAAAAAAAGTAATTTTAAATATTTTGGTTTTCTGTTTTTGTCCTTATTTTGCACCCAAATAACGGGAAAAAATAAAACAAAAGTTATTTGAAATATTTTGGTTTTCTGTTTTTGTCCTTATTTGGCACCCAAATAAGGGGAAAAAGAAAAAAAAAGTTATTTGAAATATTTTGGTTTTCTGTTTTTGTCCTTATTTTGCACCCAAATAACGGGAAAAAATAAAAAAAAAGTAATTTGAAATATTTTGGTTTTCTGTTTTTGTCCTTATTTTGCACCCAAATAACGGGGAAAAATAACAATTATTTGAAATATTTTGGTTTTCTGTTTTTGTCCTTATTTTGCACCCAAATAAGGGGAAAAAGAAAAAAAAAGTTATTTGAAATATTTTGGTTTTCTGTTTTTGTCCTTATTTTGCACCCAAATAACGGGAAAAAATAAAAAAAAAAGTTATTTGAAATATTTTGGTTTTCTGTTTTTGTCCTTATTTTGCACCCAAATAACGGGAAAAAAAAATTATTTGAAATATTTTGGTTTTCTATTTTTGTCCTTATTTTGCACCCAAATAACGGGAAAAAATAAAAAAAAAGTTATCTGAAATATTTTGGTTTTCTGTTTTTGTCCTTATTTTGCACTCAAATAACGGGAATAAAGAAAAAAAAGTTATCTGAAATATTTTGGTTTTCTGTTTTTGTCCTTATTTTGCACCCAAATAACGGGTAAAAAGAAAAAAAAAGTTATTTGAAATATTTTGGTTTTCTGTTTTTGTCCTTATTTTGCACCCAAATAACGGAAAAAAAGAAAAAAAAAGTTATTTGAAATATTTTGGTTTTCTGTTTTTGTCCTTATTTTGCACTCAAATAACGGGAATAAAGAAAAAAAAGTTATCTGAAATATTTTGGTTTTCTGTTTTTGTCCTTATTTTGCACCCAAATAACAGGAAAAAAGAAAAAAAAAGTTATCTGAAATATTTTGGTTTTCTGGTTTTGTCCTTATTTTGCACCCAAATAACGGGAAAAAATTAAAAAAAAGTTATTTGAAATATTTTGGTTTTCTCTTTTTGTCCTTATTTTGCACCCAAATAACGGGAAAAAATAAAAAAAAAGTTATCTGAAATATTTTGGTTTTCTGTTTTTGTCCTTATTTTGCACTCAAATAACGGGAATAAAGAAAAAAAAGTTATCTGAAATATTTTGGTTTTCTGTTTTTGTCCTTATTTTGCACCCAAATAACGGGAAAAAAAAATTATTTGAAATATTTTGGTTTTCTGTTTTTGTCCTTATTTTGCACCCAAATAACGGGAAAAAATAAAAAAAAAGTTATCTGAAATATTTTGGTTTTCTGTTTTTGTCCTTATTTTGCACCCAAATAACGGGAAAAAAAAAAGTTATTTGAAATATTTTGGTTTTCTGTTTTTGTCCTTATTTTGCACCCAAATAACGGGAGCAAAAAAAATTATTTGAAATATTTTGGTTTTCTGTTTTTGTCCTTATTTTGCACCCAAATAACGGGAAAAAATAAAAAAAAGTTATCTGAAATATTTTGGTTTTCTGTTTTTGTCCTTATTTTCCACCCAAATAACGGGAAAAAATAAAAAAAAAGTAATTTTAAATATTTTGGTTTTCAGTTTTTGTCCTTATTTTGCACCCAAATAACGGGGAAAAAAACAATTATTTGAAATATTTTGGTTTTCTGTTTTTGTCCTTATTTTGCACACAAATAACGGAAAAAATAAAAAAAAAGTTATATGAAATATTTTGGTTTTCTGGTTTTGTCCTTATTTTGCACCCAAATAACGGGAAAAAATAAAAAAAAAGTTATTTGAAATATTTTAGTTTTCTCTTTTTGTCCTTATTTTGCACCCAAATAACGGAGAAAAAGAAAAAAAAAGTTATTTGAAATATTTTGGTTTTCTGTTTTTGTCCTTATTTTGCACTCAAATAACGGGAATAAAGAAAAAAAAGTTATCTGAAATATTTTGGTTTTCTGTTTTTGTCCTTATTTTGCACCCAACTAACAGGAAAAAAGAAAAAAAAAGTTATCTGAATTATTTTGGTTTTCTGTTTTTGTCCTTATTTTGCACCCAAATAACGGGAAAAAAGAGAAAAAAAATTATCTGATATATTTTGGTTTTCTGTTTCTGTCCTTATTTTGCACCCAAATAACGGGAAAAAATAAAAAAAAAATTATTTGAAATATTTTGGTTTTCTGTTTTTGTCCTTATTTTGCACCCAAATAATAGGGAAAAACAAAAAAAAAGTTATTTGAAATATTTTGGTTTTCTGTTTTTGTCCTTATTTTGCACCCAAATAACAGGAAAAAATAAAAAAAAAGTTATTTGAAATATTTTGTTTTTCTGTTTTTGTCCTTATTTTGCACCCAAATAACGGGAAAAAATAAAAAAAAGTTATTTGAAATATTTTGGTTTTCTGTTTTTGTCCTTATTTTGCACCCAAATAATAGGGAAAAACAAAAAAAAAGTTATTTGAAATATTTTGGTTTTCTGTTTTTGTCCTTATTTTGCACCCAAATAACAGGAAAAAATAAAAAAAAAGTAATTTGAAATATTTTGGTTTTCTGGTTTTGTCCTTATTTTGCACCCAAATAACGGGAAAAAATAAAAAAAAAGTTATTTGAAATATTTTGGTTTTCTCTTTTTGTCCTTATTTTGCACCCAAATAACGGGAAAAAAGAGAAAAAAAATTATCTGATATATTTTGGTTTTCTGTTTCTGTCCTTATTTTGCACCCAAATAACGGGAAAAAATAAAAAAAAAATTATTTGAAATATTTTGGTTTTCTGTTTTTGTCCTTATTTTGCACCCAAATAATAGGGAAAAACAAAAAAAAAGTTATTTGAAATATTTTGGTTTTCTGTTTTTGTCCTTATTTTGCACCCAAATAACAGGAAAAAATAAAAAAAAAGTTATTTGAAATATTTTGTTTTTCTGTTTTTGTCCTTATTTTGCACCCATATAACGGGAAAAAATAAAAAAAAGTTATTTGAAATATTTTGGTTTTCTGTTTTTGTCCTTATTTTGCACCCAAATAATAGGGAAAAACAAAAAAAAAGTTATTTGAAATATTTTGGTTTTCTGTTTTTGTCCTTATTTTGCACCCAAATAACAGGAAAAAATAAAAAAAAAGTAATTTGAAATATTTTGGTTTTCTGGTTTTGTCCTTATTTTGCACCCAAATAACGGGAAAAAATAAAAAAAAAGTTATTTGAAATATTTTGGTTTTCTCTTTTTGTCCTTATTTTGCACCCAAATAACGGAAAAAAAGAAAAAAAAAGTTATTTGAAATATTTTGGTTTTCTGTTTTTGTCCTTATTTTGCACTCAAATAACAGGAATAAAGAAAAAAAAGTTATCTGAAATATTTTGGTTTTCTGTTTTTGTCCTTATTTTGCACCCAAATAACAGGAAAAAAGAAAAAAAAAGTTATCTGAATTATTTTGGTTTTCTGTTTTTGTCCTTATTTTGCACCCAAATAACGGGAAAAAAGAGAAAAAAAATTATCTGATATATTTTGGTTTTCTGTTTCTGTCCTTATTTTGCACCCAAATAACGGGAAAAAATTAAAAAAAAGTTATTTGAAATATTTTGGTTTTCTGTTTTTGTCCTTATTTTGCACCCAAATAATAGGGAAAAACAAAAAAAAAAGTTATTTGAAATATTTTGGTTTTCTGTTTTTGTCCTTATTTTGCACCCAAATAACAGGAAAAAAGAAAAAAAAAGTTATCTGAATTATTTTGGTTTTCTGTTTTTGTCCTTATTTTGCACCCAAATAACGGGAAAAAAGAGAAAAAAAATTATCTGATATATTTTGGTTTTCAGTTTCTGTCCTTATTTTGCCCCCAAATAACGGGAAAAAATAAAAAAAAGTTATTTCAAATATTTTGGTTTTCTATTTTTGTCCTTATTTTGCACCCAAATAAAGGGAAAAAATAAAAAAAAAGTAATTTTAAATATTTTGGTTTTCTGTTTTTGTCCTTATTTTGCACCAAAATAACGGGAAAAAATAAAACAAAAGTTATTTGAAATATTTTGGTTTTCTGTTTTTGTCCTTATTTGGCACCCAAATAAGGGGAAAAAGAAAAAAAAAGTTATTTGAAATATTTTGGTTTTCTGTTTTTGTCCTTATTTTGCACCCAAATAACGGGAAAAAATAAAAAAAAAGTAATTTGAAATATTTTGGTTTTCTGTTTTTGTCCTTATCTTGCACCCAAATAACGGGAAAAAAAATTATTTGAAATATTTTGGTTTTCTGTTTTTGTCCTTATTTTGCACCCAAATAACGGGAAAAAATAAAAAAAAAGTTATCTGAAATATTTTGGTTTTCTGTTTTTGTCCTTATTTTTCACCCAAATAACGGGACAAAAAAAAAAGTTATTTGAAATATTTTGGTTTTCTGTTTTTGTCCTTATTTTGCACCCAAATAACGGGAAAAAAAAATTATTTGAAATATTTTGGTTTTCTGTTTTTGTCCCTTATTTTGCACCCAAATAACGGGAAAAAATAAAAAAAAAGTTATCTGAAATATTTTGGTTTTCTGTTTTTGTCCTTATTTTGTACTTAAATAACGGGAAAAAATAAAAAAAAATTAATTTTAAATATTTTGGTTTTCAGTTTTTGTCCTTATTTTGCACCCAAATAACGGGGAAAAAAAACAATTATTTGAAATATTTTGGTTTTCTGTTTTTGTCCTTATTTTGCACACAAATAACGGAAAAAATAAAAAAAAAGTTATCTGAAATATTTTGGTTTTCTGGTTTTGTCCTTATTTTGCACCAAATAACGGGGGAAAAAAAAAAGTTATCCGAAATATTTTGGTTTTCGGTTTTTGTACTTATTTTGCACCCAAATAACGGGAAAAAATAAAAAAAAAGTTATCTGAAATATTGTGGTTTTCTGTTTTTGTCCTTATTTTGCACCAAATAACGGGGGGAAAAAAAAGTTATCTGAAATATTTTGGTTTTCGGTTTTTGTACTTATTTTGCACCCAAATAACGGGAAAAAATAAAAAAAAAGTTATTTGCAATATTTTGGTTTTCTGTTTTTGTCCTTATTTTGCACCAAATAACGGGGGGAAAAAAAAAGTTATCTGAAATATTTTGGTTTTCGGTTTTTGTACTTATTTTGCACCCAAATAACGGGAAAAAATAAAAAAAAAGTTATTTGCAATATTTTGGTTTTCTGTTTTTGTCCTTATTTTGCACCGAAATAACGGGAAAAAATAAAAAAAAAGATATTTGAAATATTTTTTTTTTCTGTTTTTGTCGTTATTTTGCACCCAAATAACGGGAAAATATAAAAAAAAAGTTATTTGAAATATTTTGGTTTTCTCTTTTTGTCCTTATTTTGCACCCAAATAACGGGCAAAAATAAAAAAAAGTTATCTGAAATATTTTGGTTTTCTGGTTTTGTCCTTATTTTGCACCGAAATAACGGGAAAAAATAAAAAAAAAGATATTTGAAATATTTTGTTTTTCTGTTTTTGTCGTTATTTTGCACCCAAATAACGGGAAAAAATAAAAAAAAAGTTATTTGAAATATTTTGTTTTTCTGTTTTTGTCGTTATTTTGCACCCAAATAACGGGAAAAAATAAAAAAAAAGTTATTTGAAATATTTTGGTTTTCTCTTTTTGTCCTTATTTTGCACCCAAATAACGGGCAAAAATAAAAAAAAGTTGTCTGAAATATTTTGGTTTTCTGTTTTTGTCCTTATTTTGCACCCAAATAACGGGAAAAAATAAAAAAAAAGTTATTTGAAATTTTTGGTTTTCTGTTTTTGTCCTTATTTTGCACCCAAATAATTTGGAAAAACAAAAAAAAAAGTTATTTGAAATATTTTGGTTTTCTGTTTTTGTCCTTATTTTGCACCCAAATAACGGGAAAAAATAAAAAAAAAGTTATTTGAAATATTTTGTTTTTCTGTTTTTGTCGTTATTTTGCACCCAAATAACGGGAAAAAATAAAAAAAAAGTTATTTGAAATATTTTGGTTTTCTCTTTTTGTCCTTATTTTGCACCCAAATAACGGGCAAAAATAAAAAAAAGTTATCTGAAATATTTTGGTTTTCTGGTTTTGTCCTTATTTTGCACCCAAATAACGGGAAAAAATAAAAAAAAAGTTATTTGAAATATTTTGGTTTTCTCTTTTTGTCCTTATTTTGCACCCAAATAACGGGCAAAAATAAAAAAAAGTTATCTGAAATATTTTGGTTTTTTGTTTTTGTCCTTATTTTGCACCCAAATAATAGGGAAAAACAAAAAAAAAGTTATTTGAAATATTTTGGTTTTCTGTTTTTGTCCTTATTTTGCACCCAAACGGGAAAAAATAAAAAAAAAGTTATTTGAAATACTTTGGTTTTCTGTTTTTGTCCTTATTTTGCACCCAAATAACGGGAAAAAATAAAAAAAAGTTATTTGAAATATTTTGTTTTTCTGTTTTTGTCCTTATTTTGCACCCAAATAACGGGAGAAAAAAAGAATTATTTGAAATATTTTGGTTTTCTGTTTTTGTCCTTATTTTGCACCCAAATAACGGGAAAAAATAAAAAAAAAGATATTTGAAATATTTTGTTTTTCTGTTTTTGTCCTTATTTTGCACCCAAATAACGGGAGAAAAAAAATTTTTTTTGAAATATTTTGGTTTTCTGTTTTTGTCCTTATTTTGCACCCAAATAACGGGAAAAAATAAAAAAAAAGTTATCTGAAATATTTTGGTTTTCTGTTTTTGTCCTTATTTTGCACCCAAATAATAGGGAAAAACAAAAAAAAAGTTATTTGAAATATTTTGGTTTTCTGTTTTTGTCCTTATTTTGCACCCAAACGGGAAAAAATAAAAAAAAAGTTATTTGAAATACTTTGGTTTTCTGTTTTTGTCCTTATTTTGCACCCAAATAACGGGAAAAAATAAAAAAAAGTTATTTGAAATATTTTGTTTTTCTGTTTTTGTCCTTATTTTGCACCCAAATAACGGGAGAAAAAAAGAATTATTTGAAATATTTTGGTTTTCTGTTTTTGTCCTTATTTTGCACCCAAATAACGGGAAAAAATAAAAAAAAAGATATTTGAAATATTTTGTTTTTCTGTTTTTGTCCTTATTTTGCACCCAAATAACGGGAGAAAAAAAGAATTATTTGAAATATTTTGGTTTTCTGTTTTTGTCCTTATTTTGCACCCAAATAACGGGAAAAAATAAAAAAAAAGATATTTGAAATATTTTGTTTTTCTGTTTTTGTCCTTATTTTGCACCCAAATAACGGGAGAAAAAAAGAATTATTTGAAATATTTTGGTTTTCTGTTTTTGTCCTTATTTTCCACCCAAATAACGGAAAAAAGAGAAAAAAAATTATCTGATATATTTTGGTTTTCTGTTTCTGTCCTTATTTTGCACCCAAATAACGGGAAAAAATAAAAAAAAAGTTATTTGAAATATTTTGGTTTTCTGTTTTTGTCCTTATTTTGCACCCAAATAATAGGGAAAAACAAAAAAAAAGTTATTTGAAATATTTTGGTTTTCTGTTTTTGTCCTTATTTTGCACCCAAACGGGAAAAAATAAAAAAAAAGTTATTTGAAATACTTTGGTTTTCTGTTTTTGTCCTTATTTTGCACCCAAATAACGGGAAAAAATAAAAAAAAGTTATTTGAAATATTTTGTTTTTCTGTTTTTGTCCTTATTTTGCACCCAAATAACGGGAGAAAAAAAGAATTATTTGAAATATTTTGGTTTTCTGTTTTTGTCCTTATTTTGCACCCAAATAACGGGAAAAAATAAAAAAAAAGATATTTGAAATATTTTGTTTTTCTGTTTTTGTCCTTATTTTGCACCCAAATAACGGGAGAAAAAAAATTTTTTTTGAAATATTTTGGTTTTCTGTTTTTGTCCATATTTTGCACCCAAATAACGGGAAAAAATAAAAAAAAAATTATCTGATATATTTTGGTTTTCTGTTTCTGTCCTTATTTTGCACCCAAATAACGGGAAAAAATAAAAAAAAAGTTATTTGAAATATTTTGGTTTTCTGTTTTTGTCCTTATTTTGCACCCAAATAATAGGGAAAAACAAAAAAAAAGTTATTTGAAATATTTTGGTTTTCTGTTTTTGTCCTTATTTTGCACCCAAACGGGAAAAAATAAAAAAAAAGTTATTTGAAATACTTTGGTTTTCTGTTTTTGTCCTTATTTTGCACCCAAATAACGGGAAAAAATAAAAAAAAGTTATTTGAAATATTTTGTTTTTCTGTTTTTGTCCTTATTTTGCACCAAATAACGGGGGGAAAAAAAAGTTATCTGAAATATTTTGGTTTTCGGTTTTTGTACTTATTTTGCACCCAAATAACGGGAAAAAATAAAAAAAAAGTTATTTGCAATATTTTGGTTTTCTGTTTTTGTCCTTATTTTGCACCCAAATAACGGGAGAAAAAAAAAATTATTTGAAATATTTTGGTTTTCCGTTTTTGTCCTTATTTTGCAGCCAAATAACGGGAAAAAATAAAAAAAAAGTTATCTGAAATATTTTGGTTTTCTGTTTTTGTCCTTATTTTGCACCCAAATAACGGGAAAAAAGAAAAAAAAAGTTATTTGAAATATTTTGGTTTTCTGTTTTTGTCCTTATTTTGCACCCAAATAACTGGGAAAAAAAAAGTTATCTGAAATATTTTGGTGTTCGGTTTTTGTCCTTATTTTGCACCCAAATAACGGGAAAAAATAAAAAAAAAGTAATTTGAAATATTTTGGTTTTCTGTTTTTGTCCTTATTTTGCACCCAAATAACGGGAAAAAAAAATTATTTGAAATATTTTGGTTTTCTGTTTTTGTCCTTATTTTGCACCCAAATAACGGGACAAAATAGAAAAAAAGTTATCTGAAATATTTTGGTTTTCTGTTTTTGTCGTTATTTTGCACCCAAATAACGGGAAAAAAGAAAAAAAAAGTTATTTGAAATATTTTAGTTTTCTGTTTTTGTCCTTATTTTGCACCCAAATAACGGGAAAAAAAAAATTATTTGAAATATTTTGGTTTTCTATTTTTGTCCTTATTTTGCACCCAAATAATGGGAAAAAATAAAAAAAAAGTTATCTGAAATATTTTGGTTTTCTGTTTTTGTCCTTATTTTGCACCCAAATAACGGGAAAAAATAAAAAAAAAGTAATTTTAAATATTTTGGTTTTCAGTTTTTGTCCTTATTTTGCACCCAAATAACGGGAAAAAAAACAATTATTTGAAATATTTTGGTTGTCTGTTTTTGTCCTTATTTTGCACACAAATAACGGAAAAAATAAAAAAAATGTTATTTGAAATATTTTGGTTTTCTGTTTTTGTTCTTATTTTGCACCCAAATAACGGGAAAAAATAAAAAAAAAATTATTTGTAATATTTTGGTTTTCTGTTTTTGTCCTTATTTTGCACCGAAATAACGGGAAAAAATAAAAAAAAAGATATTTGAAATATTTTGGTTTTCTGTTTTTGTCCTTATTTTGCACCCAAATAAGGGGAAAAAAGAAAAAAAAAAGTTATTTGAAATATTTTGGTTTTCTATTTTAGTCCTTATTTTGCACCCAAATAACGGGAAAAAATAAAACAAAAGTTATTTCAAATATTTTGGTTTTCTGTTTTTGTCCTTATTTGCCACCCAAATAAGGGGAAAAAGAAAAAAAAAGTTATTTGAAATATTTTGGTTTTCTGTTTTTTGTCCTTATTTTGCACCCAAATAACGGGAAAAAATAAAAAAAAAAGTAATTTGAAATATTTTGGTTTTCTGTTTTTGTCCTTATTTTGCACCCAAATAACGGGAGCAAAAAATAAAAAAAAAGTAATTTTAAATATTTTGGTTTTCAGTTTTTGTCCTTATTTTGCACCCAAATAACGGGGAAAAAAACAATTATTTGAAATATTTTGGTTTTCTGTTTTTGTCCTTATTTTGCACCCAAATAACAGGAAAAAAGAAAAAAAAAGTTATCTGAATTATTTTGGTTTTCTGTTTTTGTCCTTATTTTGCACCCAAATAACGGGAAAAAAGAGAAAACAAATTATCTGATATATTTTGGTTTTCTGTTTCTGTCCTTATTTTACACCCAAATAACGGGAAAAAATAAAAAAAAAGTTATTTGAAATATTTTGGTTTTCTATTTTTGTCCTTATTTTGCACCCAAATAACGGGAAAAAATAAAAAAAAAGTAATTTTAAATATTTTGGTTTTCTGTTTTTGTCCTTATTTTGCACCCAAATAACGGGAAAAAATAAAACAAAAGTTATTTGAAATATTTTGGTTTTCTGTTTTTGTCCTTATTTGGCACCCAAATAAGGGGAAAAAGAAAAAAAAAGTTATTTGAAATATTTTGGTTTTCTGTTTTTGTCCTTATTTTGCACCCAAATAACGGGAAAAAATAAAAAAAAAGTAATTTGAAATATTTTGGTTTTCTGTTTTTGTCCTTATTTTGCACCCAAATAACGGGAAAAAAAAAGATATTTGAAATATTTTGGTTTTCTGTTTTTCTCCTTATTTTGCACCCAAATAACGTTAAAAAATAAAAAAAAAGTTATCTGAAATATTTTGGTTTTCTGTTTTTGTCCTTATTTTGCACCCAAATAACGGGAAAAAAAAAAGTTATTTGAAATATTTTGGTTTTCTGTTTTTGTCCTGATTTTGCACCCAAATAACGGGGAAAAATAACAATTATTTGAAATATTTTGGTTTTCTGTTTTTGTCCTTATTTTGCACCCAAATAAGGGGAAAAATAAAAAAAAAGTTATTTGAAATATTTTGGTTTTCTGTTTTTGTCCTTATTTTGCACCCAAATAACGGGAAAAAAAAATTATTTGAAATATTTTGGTTTTCTATTTTTGTCCTTATTTTGCACCCAAATAACGGGAAAAAATAAAAAAAAAGTTATCTGAAATATTTTGGTTTTCTGTTTTTGTCCTTATTTTGCAGTCAAATAACGGGAATAAAGAAAAAAAAGTTATCTGAAATATTTTGGTTTTCTGTTTTTGTCCTTATTTTGCACCCAAATAACGGGTAAAAAGAAAAAAAAAGTTATTTGAAATATTTTGGTTTTCTGTTTTTGTCCTTATTTTGCACCCAAATAACGGAAAAAAAGAAAAAAAAAGTTATTTGAAATATTTTGGTTTTCTGTTTTTGTCCTTATTTTGCACTCAAATAACGGGAATAAAGAAAAAAAAGTTATCTGAAATATTTTGGTTTTCTGTTTTTGTCCTTATTTTGCACCCAAATAACAGGAAAAAAGAAAAAAAAAGTTATCTGAAATATTTTGGTTTTCTGGTTTTGTCCTTATTTTGCACCCAAATAACGGGAAAAAATTAAAAAAAAGTTATTTGAAATATTTTGGTTTTCTCTTTTTGTCCTTATTTTGCACCCAAATAACGGGAAAAAATAAAAAAAAAAGTTATCTGAAATATTTTGGTTTTCTGTTTTTGTCCTTATTTTGCACTCAAATAACGGGAATAAAGAAAAAAAAGTTATCTGAAATATTTTGGTTTTCTGTTTTTGTCCTTATTTTGCACCCAAATAACGGGAAAAAAAAATTATTTGAAATATTTTGGTTTTCTGTTTTTGTCCTTATTTTGCACCCAAGTAACGGGAAAAAATAAAAAAAAAGTTATCTGAAATATTTTGGTTTTCTGTTTTTGTCCTTATTTTGCACCCAAATAACGGGAAAAAAAAAAAAGTTATTTGAAATATTTTGGTTTTCTGTTTTTGTCCTTATTTTGCACCCAAATAACGGGAAAAAAAATTATTTGAAATATTTTGGTTTTCTGTTTTTGTCCTTATTTTGCACCCAAATAACGGGAAAAAATAAAAAAAAGTTATCTGAAATATTTTGGTTTTCTGTTTTTGTCCTTATTTTCCACCCAAATAACGTTAAAAAATAAAAAAAAATTAATTTTAAATATTTTGGTTTTCAGTTTTTGTCCTTATTTTGCACCCAAATAACGGGGAAAAAAACAATTATTTGAAATATTTTGGTTTTCTGTTTTTGTCCTTATTTTGCACACAAATAACGGAAAAAATAAAAAAAAAGTTATTTGAAATATTTTGGTTTTCTGGTTTTGTCCTTATTTTGCACCCAAATAACGGGAAAAAATAAAAAAAAAGTTATTTGAAATATTTTAGTTTTCTCTTTTTGTCCTTATTTTGCACCCAAATAACGGAGAAAAAGAAAAAAAAAGTTATTTGAAATATTTTGGTTTTCTGTTTTTGTCCTTATTTTGCACTCAAATAACGGGAATAAAGAAAAAAAAGTTATCTGAAATATTTTGGTTTTCTGTTTTTGTCCTTATTTTGCACCCAACTAACAGGAAAAAAGAAAAAAAAAGTTATCTGAATTATTTTGGTTTTCTGTTTTTGTCCTTATTTTGCACCCAAATAACGGGAAAAAAGAGAAAAAAAATTATCTGATATATTTTGGTTTTCTGTCTCTGTCCTTATTTTGCACCCAAATAACGGGAAAAAATAAAAAAAAAATTATTTGAAATATTTTGGTTTTCTGTTTTTGTCCTTATTTTGCACCCAAATAATAGGGAAAAACAAAAAAAAAGTTATTTGAAATATTTTGGTTTTCTGTTTTTGTCCTTATTTTGCACCCAAATAACAGGAAAAAATAAAAAAAAAGTTATTTGAAATATTTTGTTTTTCTGTTTTTGTCCTTATTTTGCACCCAAATAACGGGAAAAAATAAAAAAAAGTTATTTGAAATATTTTGGTTTTCTGTTTTTGTCCTTATTTTGCACCCAAATAATAGGGAAAAACAAAAAAAAAGTTATTTGAAATATTTTGGTTTTCTGTTTTTGTCCTTATTTTGCACCCAAATAACAGGAAAAAATAAAAAAAAAGTTATTTGAAATATTTTGGTTTTCTGTTTTTGTCCTTATTTTGCACACAAATAACGGAAAAAATAAAAAAAAAGTTATCTGAAATATTTTGGTTTTCTGGTTTTGTCCTTATTTTGCACCCAAATAACGGGAAAAAATAAAAAAAAAGTTATTTGAAATATTTTGGTTTTCTCTTTTTGTCCTTATTTTGCACCCAAATAACGGAAAAAAAGAAAAAAAAAGTTATTTGAAATATTTTGGTTTTCTGTTTTTGTCCTTATTTTGCACTCAAATAACAGGAATAAAGAAAAAAAAGTTATCTGAAATATTTTGGTTTTCTGTTTTTGTCCTTATTTTGCACCCAAATAACAGGAAAAAAGAAAAAAAAAGTTATCTGAATTATTTTGGTTTTCTGTTTTTGTCCTTATTTTGCACCCAAATAACGGGAAAAAAGAGAAAAAAAATTATCTGATATATTTTGGTTTTCTGTTTCTGTCCTTATTTTGCACCCAAATAACGGGAAAAAATAAAAAAAAAGTTATTTGAAATATTTTGGTTTTCTGTTTTTGTCCTTATTTTGCACCCAAATAATAGGGAAAAACAAAAAAAAAAGTTATTTGAAATATTTTGGTTTTATGTTTTTGTCCTTATTTTGCACCCAAATAACAGGAAAAAAGAAAAAAAAAGTTATCTGAATTATTTTGGTTTTCTGTTTTTGTCCTTATTTTGCACCCAAATAACGGGAAAAAAGAGAAAAAAAATTATCTGATATATTTTGGTTTTCAGTTTCTGTCCTTATTTTGCCCCCAAATAACGGGAAAAAATAAAAAAAAAGTTATTTCAAATATTTTGGTTTTCTATTTTTGTCCTTATTTTGCACCCAAATAAAGGGAAAAAATAAAAAAAAAGTAATTTTAAATATTTTGGTTTTCTGTTTTTGTCCTTATTTTGCACCAAAATAACGGGAAAAAATAAAACAAAAGTTATTTGAAATATTTTGGTTTTCTGTTTTTGTCCTTATTTGGCACCCAAATAAGGGGAAAAAGAAAAAAAAAGTTATTTGAAATATTTTGGTTTTCTGTTTTTGTCCTTATTTTGCACCCAAATAACGGGAAAAAATAAAAAAAAAGTAATTTGAAATATTTTGGTTTTCTGTTTTTGTCCTTATTTTGCACCCAAATAACGGGAAAAAAAATTATTTGAAATATTTTGGTTTTCTGTTTTTGTCCTTATTTTGCACCCAAATAACGGGAAAAAATAAAAAAAAAGTTATCTGAAATATTTTGGTTTTCTGTTTTTGTCCTTATTTTTCACCCAAATAACGGGACAAAAAAAAAAGTTATTTGAAATATTTTGGTTTTCTGTTTTTGTCCTTATTTTGCACCCAAATAACGGGAAAAAAAAATTATTTTAAATATTTTGGTTTTCTGTTTTTGTCCCTTATTTTGCACCCAAATAACGGGAAAAAATAAAAAAAAAGTTATCTGAAATATTTTGGTTTTCTGTTTTTGTCCTTATTTTGTACTTAAATAACGGGAAAAAATAAAAAAAAATTAATTTTAAATATTTTGGTTTTCAGTTTTTGTCCTTATTTTGCACCCAAATAACGGGGAAAAAAAACAATTATTTGAAATATTTTGGTTTTCTGTTTTTGTCCTTATTTTGCACACAAATAACGGAAAAAATAAAAAAAAAGTTATCTGAAATATTTTGGTTTTCTGGTTTTGTCCTTATTTTGCACCCAAATAACGGGAAAAAATAAAAAAAAAGTTATTTGAAATATTTTGGTTTTCTCTTTTTGTCCTTATTTTGCACCCAAATAACGGAAAAAAAGAAAAAAAAAGTTATTTGAAATACTTTGGTTTTCTGTTTTTGTCCTTATTTTGCACTCAAATAACGGGAATAAAGAAAAAAAAGTTATCTGAAATATTTTGGTTTTCTGTTTTTGTCCTTATTTTGCACCCAAATAACAGGAAAAAAGAAAAAAAAAGTTATCTGAATTATTTTGGTTTTCTGTTTTTGTCCTTATTTTGCACCCAAATAACGGGAAAAAAGAGAAAAAAAATTATCTGATATATTTTGGTTTTCTGTTTTTGTCCTTATTTTGCACCCAAATAACGGGAAAAAAGAGAAAAAAAATTATCTGATATATTTTGGTTTTCTGTTTCTGTCCTTATTTTGCACCCAAATAACGGGAAAAAATAAAAAAAAAGTTATTTGAAATATTTTGGTTTTCTGTTTTTGTCCTTATTTTGCTCCCAAATAATAGGGAAAAACAAAAAAAAAAGTTATTTGAAATATTTTGGTTTTCTGTTTTTGTCCTTATTTTGCACCCAAATAACAGGAAAAAATAAAAAAAAAGTTATTTGAAATATTTTGGTTTTCGGTTTTTGTCCTTATTTTGCACCCAAATAATAGGGAAAAACAAAAAAAAAAGTTATTTGAAATATTTTGGTTTTCTGTTTTTGTCCTTATTTTGCACCCAAATAACGGGAAAAAATAAGAAAAAAGTTATTTGAAATATTTTGGTTTTCTGTGTTTGTCCTTATTTTGCACCCAAATAACGGAAAAAAAGAAAAAAAAAGTTATTTGAAATATTTTGGTTTTCTGTTTTTGTCCTTATTTTGCACTCAAATAACAGGAATAAAGAAAAAAAAGTTATCTGAAATATTTTGGTTTTCTGTTTTTGTCCTTATTTTGCACCCAAATAACAGGAAAAAAGAAAAAAAAAGTTATCTGAATTATTTTGGTTTTCTGTTTTTGTCCTTATTTTGCACCCAAATAACGGGAAAAAAGAGAAAAAAAATTATCTGATATATTTTGGTTTTCTGTTTCTGTCCTTATTTTGCACCCAAATAACGGGAAAAAATAAAAAAAAAGTTATTTGAAATATTTTGGTTTTCTGTTTTTGTCCTTATTTTGCACCCAAATAATAGGGAAAAACAAAAAAAAAAGTTATTTGAAATATTTTGGTTTTATGTTTTTGTCCTTATTTTGCACCCAAATAACAGGAAAAAAGAAAAAAAAAGTTATCTGAATTATTTTGGTTTTCTGTTTTTGTCCTTATTTTGCACCCAAATAACGGGAAAAAAGAGAAAAAAAATTATCTGATATATTTTGGTTTTCAGTTTCTGTCCTTATTTTGCCCCCAAATAACGGGAAAAAATAAAAAAAAAGTTATTTCAAATATTTTGGTTTTCTATTTTTGTCCTTATTTTGCACCCAAATAAAGGGAAAAAATAAAAAAAAAGTAATTTTAAATATTTTGGTTTTCTGTTTTTGTCCTTATTTTGCACCAAAATAACGGGAAAAAATAAAACAAAAGTTATTTGAAATATTTTGGTTTTCTGTTTTTGTCCTTATTTGGCACCCAAATAAGGGGAAAAAGAAAAAAAAAGTTATTTGAAATATTTTGGTTTTCTGTTTTTGTCCTTATTTTGCACCCAAATAACGGGAAAAAATAAAAAAAAAGTAATTTGAAATATTTTGGTTTTCTGTTTTTGTCCTTATTTTGCACCCAAATAACGGGAAAAAAAATTATTTGAAATATTTTGGTTTTCTGTTTTTGTCCTTATTTTGCACCCAAATAACGGGAAAAAATAAAAAAAAAGTAATTTGAAATATTTTGGTTTTCTGTTTTTGTCCTTATTTTTCACCCAAATAACGGGACAAAAAAAAAAGTTATTTGAAATATTTTGGTTTTCTGTTTTTGTCCTTATTTTGCACCCAAATAACGGGAAAAAAAAATTATTTTAAATATTTTGGTTTTCTGTTTTTGTCCCTTATTTTGCACCCAAATAACGGGAAAAAATAAAAAAAAAGTTATCTGAAATATTTTGGTTTTCTGTTTTTGTCCTTATTTTGTACTTAAATAACGGGAAAAAATAAAAAAAAATTAATTTTAAATATTTTGGTTTTCAGTTTTTGTCCTTATTTTGCACCCAAATAACGGGGAAAAAAAACAATTATTTGAAATATTTTGGTTTTCTGTTTTTGTCCTTATTTTGCACACAAATAACGGAAAAAATAAAAAAAAAGTTATCTGAAATATTTTGGTTTTCTGGTTTTGTCCTTATTTTGCACCCAAATAACGGGAAAAAATAAAAAAAAAGTTATTTGAAATATTTTGGTTTTCTCTTTTTGTCCTTATTTTGCACCCAAATAACGGAAAAAAAGAAAAAAAAAGTTATTTGAAATACTTTGGTTTTCTGTTTTTGTCCTTATTTTGCACTCAAATAACGGGAATAAAGAAAAAAAAGTTATCTGAAATATTTTGGTTTTCTGTTTTTGTCCTTATTTTGCACCCAAATAACAGGAAAAAAGAAAAAAAAAGTTATCTGAATTATTTTGGTTTTCTGTTTTTGTCCTTATTTTGCACCCAAATAACGGGAAAAAAGAGAAAAAAAATTATCTGATATATTTTGGTTTTCTGTTTTTGTCCTTATTTTGCACCCAAATAACGGGAAAAAAGAGAAAAAAAATTATCTGATATATTTTGGTTTTCTGTTTCTGTCCTTATTTTGCACCCAAATAACGGGAAAAAATAAAAAAAAAGTTATTTGAAATATTTTGGTTTTCTGTTTTTGTCCTTATTTTGCTCCCAAATAATAGGGAAAAACAAAAAAAAAAGTTATTTGAAATATTTTGGTTTTCTGTTTTTGTCCTTATTTTGCACCCAAATAACAGGAAAAAATAAAAAAAAAGTTATTTGAAATATTTTGGTTTTCGGTTTTTGTCCTTATTTTGCACCCAAATAATAGGGAAAAACAAAAAAAAAAGTTATTTGAAATATTTTGGTTTTCTGTTTTTGTCCTTATTTTGCACCCAAATAACGGGAAAAAATAAGAAAAAAGTTATTTGAAATATTTTGGTTTTCTGTGTTTGTCCTTATTTTGCACCCAAATAACGGGAAAAAATAAAAAAAAAGTTATTTGAAATATTTTGGTTTTCGGTTTTTGTCCTTATTTTGCACCCAAATAATAGGGAAAAACAAAAAAAAAAGTTATTTGAAATATTTTGGTTTTCTGTTTTTGTCCTTATTTTGCACCCAAATAACAGGAAAAAAGAAAAAAAATTATCTGAATTATTTTGGTTTTCTGTTTTTGTCCTTATTTTGCACCCAAATAACGGAAAAAAGAGAAAAAAAATTATCTGATATATTTTAGTTTTCTGTTTCTGTCCTTATTTTTCACCTAAATAACGGGAAAAAATAAAAAAAAAGTTATTTGAAATATTTTGGTTTTCTGTTTTTGGCCTTATTTTGCACCCAAATAACGGGGGAAAAAAAAAAGTTATCTGAAATATTTTGGTTTTCGGTTTTTGTACTTCTTTTGCACCCAAATAACGGGAAAAAATAAAAAAAAAGTTATTTGAAATATTTTGGTTTTCTGTTTTTGTCCTTATTTTGCACCCAAATAACGGGAGAAAAAAAAAATTATTTGAAATATTTTGGTTTTCTGTTTTCGTCCTTATTTTGCACCCAAATAACGGGAAAAAATAAAAAAAAAGTTATCTGAAATATTTTGGTTTTCTGTTTTTGTCCTTATTTTGCACCCAAATAACGGGAAAAAAGAAAAAAAAAGTTATTTGAAATATTTTGGTTTTCTGTTTTTGTCCTTATTTTGCACCCAAATAACGGGGAAAAAAAAAAGTTATCTGAAATATTTTGGTGTTCGGTTTTTGTCCTTATTTTGCACCCAAATAACGGGAAAAAATAAAAAAAAAGTAATTTGAAATATTTTGGTTTTCTGTTTTTGTCCTTATTTTGCACCCAAATAACGGGAAAAAAAAAATATTTGAAATATTTTGGTTTTCTGTTTTTGTCCTTATTTTGCACCCAAATAACGGGAAAAAATAAAAAAAAAGTTATCTGAAATATTTTGGTTTTCTGTTTTTGTCCTTATTTTGCACCCAAATAACGGGAAAAAAGAAAAAAAAAGTTATTTGAAATATTTTGGTTTTCAGTTTTTGTCCTTGATTTGCACCCAAATAACGGGAAAAAAAAAATTATTTGAAATATTTTGGTTTTCTGTTTTTGTCCTTATTTTGCACCCAAATAACGGGAAAAAATAAAAAAAAAGTTATCTGAAATATTTTGGTGTTCGGTTTTTGTCCTTATTTTGCACCCAAATAACGGGAAAAAATAAAAAAAAAGTAATTTGAAATATTTTGGTTTTCTGTTTTTGTCCTTATTTTGCACCCAAATAACGGGAAAAAAAAATTATTTGAAATATTTTGGTTTTCTGTTTTTGTCCTTATTTTGCACCCAAATAACGGGAAAAAATAAAAAAAAAGTTATCTGAAATATTTTGGTTTTCTGTTTTTGTCCTTATTTTGCACCCAAATAACGGGAAAAAAGAAAAAAAAAGTTATTTGAAATATTTTGGTTTTCAGTTTTTGTCCTTGATTTGCACCCAAATAACGGGAAAAAAAAAATTATTTGAAATATTTTGGTTTTCTGTTTTTGTCCTTATTTTGCACCCAAATAACGGGAAAAAATAAAAAAAAAGTTATCTGAAATATATTGGATTTCTGTTTTTGTCCTTATTTTGCACCCAAATAACGGGAAAAAATAATAAAAAAGTAATTTTAAATATTTTGTTTTCAGTCTTTGTCCTTATTTTGCACCCAAATAACGGGAAAAAAAAAATTATTTGAAATATTTTGGTTTTCTGTTTTTGTCCTTATTTTGCACCCAAATAACGGGAAAAAATAAAAAAAAAGTTATCTGAAATATATTGGATTTCTGTTTTTGTCCTTATTTTGCACCCAAATAACGGGAAAAAATAATAAAAAAGTAATTTTAAATATTTTGTTTTCAGTCTTTGTCCTTATTTTGCACCCAAATAACGGGAAAAAAAAATTATTTGAAATATTTTGGTTTTCTGTTTTTGTCCTTATTTTGCACCCAAATAACGGGAAAAAATAAAAAAAAAGTTATCTGAAATATTTTGGTTTTCTGTTTTTGTCCTTATTTTGCACCCAAATAACGGGAAAAAAGAAAAAAAAAGTTATTTGAAATATTTTGGTTTTCAGTTTTTGTCCTTGATTTGCACCCAAATAACGGGAAAAAAAAAATTATTTGAAATATTTTGGTTTTCTGTTTTTGTCCTTATTTTGCACCCAAATAACGGGAAAAAATAAAAAAAAAGTTATTTGAAATATTTTGGTTTTCTGTTTTTGTCCTTATTTTGCACCCAAATAACAGGAAAAAATAAAAAAAAAGTTATTTGAAATATTTTGGTTTTCTGTTTTTGTCCTTATTTTGCACACAAATAACGGAAAAAATAAACAAAAAGTTATCTGAAATATTTTGGTTTTCTGGTTTTGTCCTTATTTTGCACCCAAATAACGGGAAAAAATAAAAAAAAAGTTATTTGAAATATTTTGGTTTTCTCTTTTTGTCCTTATTTTGCACCCAAATAACGGGGAAAAAAAAAAAAAAGTTATTTGAAATATTTTGGTTTTCTGTTTTTGTCCTTATGTTGCACTCAAATAACGGGAAAAAAAAAATTATTTGAAAAATTTTGGTTTTCTGTTTTTGTCCTTATTTTGCACCCAAATAACGCGAAAAAATAAAAAAAAAGTTATTTGAAATATTTTGGTTTTCAGTTTTGTCCTTATTTTGCACCCAAATAACGGGGAAAAAAACAATTATTTGAAATATTTTGGTTTTCTGTTTTTGTTCTTATTTTGCACACAAATAACGGAAAAAATAAAAAAAAAGTTATCTGAAATATTTTGGTTTTCTGGTTTTGTCCTTATTTTGCACCCAAATAACGGGAAAAAATAAAAAAAAAGTTATTTGAAATATTTTGGTTTTCTCTTTTTGTCCTTATTTTGCACCCAAATAACGGAAAAAAAGAAAAAAAAAGTTATTTGAAATATTTTGGTTTTCTGTTTTTGTCCTTATTTTGCACTCAAATAACAGGAAAAAAGAAAAAAAATTATCTGAATTATTTTGGTTTTCTGTTTTTGTCCTTATTTGGCACCCAAATAACGGAAAAAAGAGAAAAAAAATTATCTGATATATTTTAGTTTTCTGTTTCTGTCCTTATTTTTCACCTAAATAACGGGAAAAAATAAAAAAAAAGTTATTTGAAATATTTTGGTTTTCTGTTTTTGTCCTTATTTTGCACCCAAATAATAGGGAAAAACAAAAAAAAAAGTTATTTGAAATATTTTGGTTTTCTGTTTTTGTCCTTATTTTGCACCCAAATAACGGGAAAAAATAAGAAAAAAGTTATTTGAAATATTTTGGTTTTCTGTGTTTGTCCTTATTTTGCACCCAAATAACGGGAAAAAATAAAAAAAAAGTTATTTGAAATATTTTGTTTTTCTGTTTTTGTCCTTATTTTGCACCCAAATAACGGGAAAAAATAAAAAGAAAGTTATTTGAAATATTTTGGTTTTCTGTTTTTGGCCTTATTTTGCACCCAAATAACGGGGAAAAAAAAAAAGTTATCTGAAATATTTTGGTTTTCGGTTTTTGTACTTCTTTTGCACCCAAATAACGGGAAAAAATAAAAAAAAAGTTATTTGAAATATTTTGGTTTTCTGTTTTTGTCCTTATTTTGCACCCAAATAACGGGAGAAAAAAAAAATTATTTGAAATATTTTGGTTTTCTGTTTTCGTCCTTATTTTGCACCCAAATAACGGGAAAAAATAAAAAAAAAGTTATCTGAAATATTTTGGTTTTCTGTTTTTGTCCTTATTTTGCACCCAAATAACGGGAAAAAAGAAAAAAAAAGTTATTTGAAATATTTTGGTTTTCTGTTTTTGTCCTTATTTTGCACCCAAATAACGGGGAAAAAAAAAAGTTATCTGAAATATTTTGGTGTTCGGTTTTTGTCCTTATTTTGCACCCAAATAACGGGAAAAAATAAAAAAAAAGTAATTTGAAATATTTTGGTTTTCTGTTTTTGTCCTTATTTTGCACCCAAATAACGGGAAAAAAAAATTATTTGAAATATTTTGGTTTTCTGTTTTTGTCCTTATTTTGCACCCAAATAACGGGAAAAAATAAAAAAAAAGTTATCTGAAATATTTTGGTTTTCTGTTTTTGTCCTTATTTTGCACCCAAATAACGGGAAAAAAGAAAAAAAAAGTTATTTGAAATATTTTGGTTTTCTGTTTTTGTCCTTGATTTGCACCCAAATAACGGGAAAAAAAAAAATTATTTGAAATATTTTGGTTTTCTGTTTTTGTCCTTATTTTGCACCCAAATAACGGGAAAAAATAAAAAAAAAGTTATCTGAAATATATTGGATTTCTGTTTTTGTCCTTATTTTGCACCCAAATAACGGGAAAAAATAATAAAAAAGTAATTTTAAATATTTTGTTTTCAGTCTTTGTCCTTATTTTGCACCCAAATAACGGGAAAAAAAAAATTATTTGAAATATTTTGGTTTTCTGTTTTTGTCCTTATTTTGCACCCAAATAACGGGAAAAAATAAAAAAAAAGTTATTTGAAATATTTTGGTTTTCTGTTTTTGTCCTTATTTTGCACCCAAATAATAGGGAAAAACAAAAAAAAAAGTTATTTGAAATATTTTGGTTTTCTGTTTTTGTCCTTATTTTGCACCCAAATAACAGGAAAAAATAAAAAAAAAGTTATTTGAAATATTTTGGTTTTCTGTTTTTGTCCTTATTTTGCACACAAATAACGGAAAAAATAAACAAAAAGTTATCTGAAATATTTTGGTTTTCTGGTTTTGTCCTTATTTTGCACCCAAATAACGGGAAAAAATAAAAAAAAAGTTATTTGAAATATTTTGGTTTTCTCTTTTTGTCCTTATTTTGCACCCAAATAACGGGGAAAAAAAAAAAAAAGTTATTTGAAATATTTTGGTTTTCTGTTTTTGTCCTTATGTTGCACTCAAATAACGGGAAAAAAAAAATTATTTGAAAAATTTTGGTTTTCTGTTTTTGTCCTTATTTTGCACCCAAATAACGGGAAAAAATAAAAAAAGAGTTATCTGAAATATTTTGGTTTTCTGTTTTTGTCCTTATTTTGCACCCAAATAACGCGAAAAAATAAAAAAAAAGTTATTTGAAATATTTTGGTTTTCAGTTTTGTCCTTATTTTGCACCCAAATAACGGGAAAAAATAAAAAAAAAGTTATCTGAATTATTTTGGTTTTCTGTTTTTGTCCTTATTTTGCACCCAAATAACGGAAAAAAGAGAAACAAAATTATCTGATATATTTTAGTTTTCTGTTTTTGTCCTTATTTTGCACTCAAATAACGGGAATAAAGAAAAAAAAGTTATCTGAAATATTTTTGTTTTCTGTTTTTGTCCTTATTTTGCACCCAAATAACGGGAAAAAAGAGACAAAAAATTATCTGATATATTTTGGTTTTCTGTTTTTGTCCTTATTTTGCACCCAAATAACGGGAAAAAATAAAAAAAAAGTTATTTGAAATATTTTGGTTTTCTGTGTTTGTCCTTATTTTGCACCCAAATAACGGGAAAAAATAAAAAAAAAGTTATTTGAAATATTTTGTTTTTCTGTTTTTGTCCTTATTTTGCACCCAAATAACGGGAAAAAATAAAAAGGAAGTTATTTGAAATATTTTGGTTTTCTGTTTTTGGCCTTATTTTGCACCCAAATAACGGGGAAAAAAAAAAAAGTTATCTGAAATATTTTGGTTTTCGGTTTTTGTACTTCTTTTGCACCCAAATAACGGGAAAAAATAAAAAAAAAGTTATTTGAAATATTTTGGTTTTCTGTTTTTGTCCTTATTTTGCACCCAAATAACGGGAGAAAAAAAAAATTATTTGAAATATTTTGGTTTTCTGTTTTTGTCCTTATTTTGCACCCAAATAACGGGAAAAAATAAAAAAAAAGTTATCTGAAATATTTTGGTTTTCTGTTTTTGTCCTTATTTTGCACCCAAATAACGGGAAAAAAAAAAAAAAAAGATATTTCAAATATTTTGGTTTTCTGTTTTTGTCCTTATTTTGCACCCAAATAACGGGAAAAAAAAAAAGTTATCTGAAATATTTTGGTGTTGGGTTTTTGTCCTTATTTTGCACCCAAATAACGGGAAAAAATAAAAAAAAAGTAATTTGAAATATTTTGGTTTTCTGTTTTTGTCCTTATTTTGCACCCAAATAACGGGAAAAAAAAAATTATTTGAAATATTTTGGTTTTCTGTTTTTGTCCTTATTTTGCACCCAAATAACGGGAAAAAATAAAAAAAAAGTTATCTGAAATATTTTGGTTTTCTGTTTTTGTCCTTATTTTGCACCCAAATAACGGGAAAAAATAAAAAAAAAGTAATTTTAAATATTTTGGTTTTCAGTTTTTGTCCTTATTTTGCACCCAAATAACGGGGAAAAAAAACAATTATTTGAAATATTTTGGTTTTCTGTTTTTGTCCTTATTTTGCACACAAATAACGGAAAAAATAAAAAAAAAGTTATTTGAAATATTTTGATTTTCTGTTTTTGTTCTTATTTTGCACCCAAATAACGGGAAAAAATAAAAAAAAAGTTATTTGAAATATTTTGGTTTTCTGTTTTTGTCCTTATTTTGCACCGAAATAACGGGAAAAAATAAAAAAAAAGTTATTTGAAATATTTTGGTTTTCTGTTTTTGTCCTTATTTTGCACCCAAATAAGGGGAAAAAAGAAAAAAAAAGTTATTTGAAATATTTTGGTTTTCTATTTTTGTCCTTATTTTGCACCCAAATAACGAGAAAAAATAAAAAAAAAGTAATTTTAAATATTTTAGTTTTCTGTTTTTGACCTTATTTTGCACCCAAATAACGGGAAAAAATAAAACAAAAGTTATTTGAAATATTTTGGTTTTCTGTTTTTGTCCTTATTTGGCACCCAAATAAGGGGAAAAAAAAAAAAAAGTTATTTGAAATATTTTAGTTTTCTGTTTTTGTCCTTATTTTGCACCCAAATAACGGGATAAAATAAAAAAAAAGTAATTTTAAATATTTTGGTTTTCAGTTTTTGTCCTTATTTTGCACCCAAATAACGGGGAAAAAAAAAAATTATTTGAAATATTTTGGTTTTCTGTTTTTGTCCTTATTTTGCACCCAAATAATAGGGAAAAACAAAAAAAAAAGTTATTTGAAATATTTTGGTTTTCTGTTTTTGTCCTTATTTTGCACCCAAATAACGGGAAAAAATAAAAAAAAAGTTATTTGAAATATTTTGGTTTTCTGTGTTTGTCCTTATTTTGCACCCAAATAACGGAAAAAATAAAAAAAAAGTTATTTGAAATATTTTGGTTTTCTATTTTTGTTCTTATTTTGCGCCCAAATAACGGGAAAAAATAAAAAAAAAGTTATTTGAAATATTTTAGTTTTCTGTTTTTGTCCTTATTTTGCACCCAAATAACGGGAAAAAAGAAAAAAAAAGTTATTTGAAATATTTTGGTTTTCTTTTTTGTCTATAGGCCGGCGTATGCTCTTATTATTTATTGACTAAAACACACTTTTTTCGGTCTATATTACATTTACGTTTTATTTAGATATATTTATAATTTATTTAGTTTATGTTTTATTTTACATTAATTTATTTTAGTGTTAAGTATTTATTTTTTACTTATTGATAATTTAGTTTTTCACTTTCTTATTTATACAATAATAATCTCCACTTCATTTGATTTTTACTTTAATTTATCGATTTTCAGAGTTTTACTCTTCACCTTGACGGCTTAACGAGAAGTGATTAAAAAACTACAAGAAAGAAACTCTTACTCTCATTAGATATTTTTTTTTTTATTAAAATGATGGTGTGATAAAATTGCATTCTTATTAGAATTGCATCATCATTTTAATTCGTGACCAATGCGTTGACCGCTGTTGCTATGCAACTTTTATTTTGTGCATTTTAAATAAATGAATGGTCACTACAGTACCCTCCTTCCAGTAGGACAACGTTCTACGAAAACAAAACACGAAAGGTTTGAAGAGAAAGAGGAAACTAATATAAGAATACAATAGAAATTTTTGAAATATATATGCTTGAAATGGAAAGTCTGAAAATAGATTTTTAATGTTTATTACTAAAATTTTTTTTAATTTGAAATTGAATAGAAAGTTAATGAAGTGTTAATTATTTGAAAGACACAGATTTTACGTTTGTTTGTTTTTTAATACAGAGTATACCTAAAGCCGGTTTTAACCGATCTATTGAGACAGACGTGTTTTTACCATTTACGTTCACCACAAAGTATTTTCTGAATCGTCTAATTACTGAGAACGGACCTTCGTAGGTTTGTTGTAATGACTTTTTGACTTTGTCAACCCTAATAAATACTTGTTTGCAATCTTGTAACGATTTTGGAATGAAAATATTGGATTGATTTGAGGTTCTAGGTTCTGATGTTTGAAGGTTCTGCATGAACTGCCTAAGCTTGTCTACCATTGTGAACGAATCTGATTCTGAAATAGAAGTTTTTATGAATATTTCACCCGGTATTCTTAATGTTTGTCCATACAGCATTTCTGCAGGAGAACATTGCAAATCTTCTTTGTACGCAACGCGTATGCCAAGTAAGACGATTGGTAATTCATCACTCCAGTAGGTGGTATTACACCTAGCCATTAATGCAGCTTTCAAATGCCTATGAAAACGTTCCACCAAACCATTGGATTGGGGATGGTACGAAGTAGTTCGAATATGATGAGCACCGATTAAGTTAGTTAATGCAGAAAACAAACGAGACATGAACTGAGAACCGCGATCAGTTGTAATGATAGATGGTACACCAAATCTAGAAACGTATTGTGAAATGAATGTTTTAGCTACTGTTTCTGTGGAAATATCCTTGATAGGGTACGCCTCTGGCCATCTAGAAAACCGATCGACAATTGTTAAAACATATTGGAAACCTGAAGATATATGTAACGGACCAACCAAATCTAAGTGGATATGTTCAAAACGAGAATTTGGTACGTTGAATTTCTGAAAAGTTGTACGTGTGTGCTTGTGAACTTTTGACTTTTGACATGCACAGCAGGCTTTCGCCCAATTTCCAACATCTTTGTTGATGCTAGGCCAAAAATATCTAGCAGTTATTAGTTTTCGCGAAGCTCTAATACCTGGGTGCGATAGACTGTGCAGTTTTTCGAAAACATTTCGCCTTAATGAAATTGGAACGAAAAGTCTGTTTGTGCCAGTGCTTGTTTCACATACAATTTTTTCGTCTGTTAATGGCATTGCAACTGATTCGAAAGTTAAATTATTTGATTTAGACTTATTAGCAATATAATCTTGCAAAGTTGAATCTGACTTTTGTTCTGTTATGAAACTACTTTGGTCAAGTGTTAAATTAACTGATGCAGTTTCTACCGGACGTGACAAAAAATCCGCAACAACATTACTGCTACCACTAACATGTCGAATATCGCTAGAAAATTGTGCTATATATTCTAAATGGCGTATTTGCCTAGGACTGCGTTCAGTTTTGGATTCAATAGCACGTGTTAATGGTTTATGGTCAGTGAATATTACAAAACGACGACCCTCTACAAAATACCTAAAGTGTTTGATTGCCAGAAAAATTGCTAAAAGCTCGCGGTCAAAGGCAGAGTATTTTGTTTCAGCTGCCAATTTACTTGAAAAAAACGATAAAGGTTGCCAACATCCATTAACATGTTGTTGCAGCACAGCGCCAACAGCAATGTCACACTCGTCTGGCCATAAAAATTGAGATTTAGATTTGGTTAATTTTTGTAGTGCTGTGAGATGAGAATAAATAGGTGTTAGGTATTCAGCAAGGTGTGGTAAAAACCGATGGTAGTAGTTTACCATCCCTATAAAGCGCTGAATTTGCTTTATTGATGTAGGCTTGGGAAAATCAGAAATGGCTTTTACTTTATCTGCCGAAGGCACGATTCCATCTTTAGAGATTGTGTATCCCAGAAAACTTAGCGAATTAACACCAAAAACGCACTTTGCCGGTTTTATGGGTAAACCGAATTTTGAAAGTCGCTCAAAAAGTATTTTTAAGTGTTCAAGATGGTCTTGTTCACTGCGACTGGCTATCAAAATGTCATCTATGTATACAAATAAAAAAACTAAACCAACAGTTACCTCATTCATAAACCTTTGAAACGTTTGACTAGCGTTTCGAAGACCAAAACCCATTCGCGGAAATTCAAATAAACCAAAAGGCGTGGTTATCGCGGTTTTGTAAATGTCTGCAGTTGCAATTGGAATTTGATGATATGCTCTGAAAAGGTCGATTTTTGAAAATATTACACAATCTGCTAGTTTCATCGTACAATCTTGAATATTAGGTATCGCAAACCTGTCAGGAACTGTTGCTGCATTTAGTCGCCTGTAATCGCCGCATGGGCGCCAGTCTTCATTATCTTTTTTGGGCACTAAATGCAAAGGTGAAGAAACTGGAGAGGACGATGGACAACATATTCCGAGATCGATTATGTGATCGAATTCGATCTTTGCGGCTTTGTGCCTTTTCGGATCGAGACGCCGAGGTAGCTGACCTTTGGTTACAATGCGATGAACTACAGAGTGCTTTGAAGGAAATTTAAATGATGGTGGTGCTGTAATTATTGGAAATTTTTTTAGTAATTCATCATATTGGTTTTCAACCATAAAAGTTACTGGAGTTGGCGTATCAATACATTTGGCTGAACAAGCATTAATTGTAATTGATGTTACTGTGTCAACTAGCCGTTTTCTTTTAAGGTCGACTGAAAGACCGAATTTTACTAAAAAATCTGCACCTAAAATTGGCCTATTCACCTCGGCTACTAAGAATTCATGTTTAAAAATACGACGTAAACCTAAATCTATTTCAAGGAGTTTGTTTCCAAAAGTTTGAATTTCTGTGCCATTTGCGGCTGATAAACAGAAATTTGAATTGGCTTTGGAAGAATTTTTGAATTTGTCAGCTGGAATGCAAGACAAATCAGCACCAGTGTCTATGAGAAATCTTAAATTATTTTTCTTATCGAAAATGAAAAGGCGGCTGTTGATATTGTGAGTCTCACTGTTGGCCGCTTTAACAGGAGCATTTATTAGTTTTTTTGATTCGAATTTTGTGAATTCTTGAAACTGCAAGGTGAATCACATTTTATTGCCTTTGTTCCAAGCCTGCGATGATAGTAGCATTTACGTGTTGCACTTGATGATCTATGAGGTGATTTAGACCGAGATTGAAAGTTGGATCTATGCCTATTAGAATTGAATGCACGAAACATTTGTTTCAATTCACCAATTTCTTTTTCCAAACGTTTAATATCTGAATTTTGTGAAGAATTATCAGTTGATTTGTCACGAGAATTTGGTTTAGAGACAGTACAAATGTTTGAAGATGACTGAATGGATTCAAATATTTTATCAGCTGTTTCCAGTATTTTATTTAAATCAGAATCGAGCTGAGGAATCAATGCTATATTAATCAAATTTGGTAAGCGAGAAAGCCAAAGATTTTTGATTAACGTGTCACCTACTGTACCTGACGTACCTGCCAGAACCTTTAAACGTCTATAAAAATCACTTGGTCTACTATCCCCCATTTCCTCATCAGAAATAATTTTTTTTATTCTTTTTTCAATACTCAGTGAATGGCGACGTAAAATTACTTGTTTTAAATTGTCATACAAGTTTTCTGCAGGTGGTTGTTCTAAAACATCTAATAATGATTCCGCAACATCTTGCGGTAACGCGGAAACTAAATAATTATATTTTGTTGCATCGGTTTTTATTTTCCCTAACCTGAATTGTGATTCAATTTGTATGAACCATGTGTTTAGCGAATTTGGAAAATAAGGAGGTAACCTAACATGTTGGGCACTAATTATTTCGTGGTGATTCTTTTGTTCTGGCATACTTGCACCAGCTTTATTTTCTGTGTTACTCATTCTGAGATTTTACTATTTGATTTTAAAAAAAATTGAAAAACAAAAATCGATTGGAAAGCAAATTCAAAAAAAAAAAAAAACGTATTTAATAGAATGTAGAACGATGTACTGGAATGAGGTTATTTGTATTATTTTTTTTTATTTTATTATTATTCTCGAGCCAAATGAAAATGAAAATCGAAAGTAAAATTTTGAAAAGTGTCAACTTACAAATAAGTAGATTTCAATATCGTTATTATTATGTTTAAATATTTTGTTTTTTCAATATCGTTATTATTATGTTTAAATATTTTGTATTTATTACTTTTATATATTCAATATATTCAAAATAATATATTCAAAAATAAAATTATTATAAAATTATTATATTCAATTTATATATTCAAAATAAAATTATTGAAATTTTATAAAAAAAAAAAAAAATTATTTTCATATATTCCGAATGAATTATTGAAATTTTTATGAAAATTTATCACTATCATATATATTTGAAAATAAAATTATTGAAAATTTATTAAAAATTTAATTTTCATATATAATTATTGAAATTTTATTAAAAATTTTGTTATTTTTTTTATATATATAATTATTGAACTTTTATGTACGCGAAAACCATCTGGGTTAATTAAAATTTTTAATTGTCATTTCATTATATTTGCCAAAATATTTCTTTGTAACCACAAATAAAATGTTTTCAAACTATCAAATTTTGAGAAAGCTTTTTTTTCTTTTTTATATATAAAAATTTTCGAAAAACTCTCAAATTTTGCAGAAAGCTTTTATTTTTTATAAAAATTTTCGAAACACTCTCAAATTTTTGCAGAAAGCTTCTTATTTTATTTAAGTTAAGTGTGTATACGTATTAACTTTTTGTGTTACCGCGAGAAAATCGTATTGAAATTGAGCAAATATAATTTTACTTGTGGAATATAATGAAATGATGAAAATGAGTATTATATACTCTTTTTCTTTTATTATATAAAAAATGTATGAAAATATATATGAAATTTTTACATATGAAAATAATACTTTTTTTAGAAAAATATATTGTATTTTAAAGTTTTTTAATATGAAAATAAATTTGTCCTTTTCTTTTAGAAAAATATTTGTAAATTGAAAAATTATGAAATTTGTCCTATTTAGCAAAATATACTACTATTTAAGTAGAAAATATATGTAGTCTAAATTTTAGTTCTTTACTATTTGAATTTAAATATTGAAATTTAAAATCTAATTTTTTTTTTACAATATTTTCATGCTAAATTATCTTTTTTTTTATATAACCATATATCTATATATATATGTCTGATGTTATAATATAATTTATAAATTGTACATACAATAATTTTTGTGTTTTTTCTGATGAAATCAAATGATGAAAATGTGACGATGTTGTATGATGAACTTGATGGTCTTTGTACTGTGATGATGAAAAATGTGATGCAAAAGACGATGAAGAAAAATGTCCAACGATAAGATGAAAAAAAAATCTAGTTGAATTGGATGATTTTTGTTTTTGCAGCAATTTTTCTTCCAAAAAAAGAAAATATTAATTAATTGTTGCAATTAATTATGTGCGTGACTGTACTGAAATATTTTTTAATTTATTTTTTTTTTTTTTTTGTTGCTACTTCGTTGCACGTGTTTGTACCGGCAATTGTCGGTTGGTAAGAAGAAAATTGGTACAGTTACGAAGATGGTTTTTGTAGACACCAATTATTATTTCAATTATGGTAATTTTTACCAATTAGGAAAATTTTAAATGGTTTTTTCACTACACTTTTTACTTATAAGTTTTTAATGTTTTTTTTGTGGTCACAAATTATAAATTTTAACGTTCCGGGGTCACCAATTATAGGCCGGCGTATGTTCTTATTATTTATTGACTAAAACACACTTTTTTTCGGTCTATATTACATTTACGTTTTATTTAGATATATTTATAATTTATTTAGTTTATGTTTTATTTTACATTAATTTATTTTAGTGTTAAGTATTTATTTTTTACTTATTGATAATTTAATTTTCCACTTTCTTATTTATACAATAATAATCTTTACTTCATTTGATTTTTACTTTAATTTATCGATTTTCAGAGTTTTACTTTTCACCTTGACGGCTTAACGAGAAGTGATTAAAAAAACTACAAGAAAGAAACTCTTACTCTCATTAGATTTTTTTTTTTTATTAAAATGATGGTGTGATAAAATTGCATTCTTATTAGAATTTTAATGCGTGACCAATTGCATCATCATTTTAATGCGTGACCAATGCGTTGACCGCTGTTGCTATGCAACTTTTATTTTGGGCATTTTAAATAATGGTCACTACATGTCCTTATTTTGCCCCCAAATAACGGGAAAAAAGAAAAAAAAATTTATTTGAAATATTTTGGTTTTCTGTTTTTGTCCATATTTTGCACCCAAATAACGGGAAAAAATAAAAAAAGAGTTATTTTAAATATTTTGGTTTTCTGTTTTTGTCCATATTTTGCACCCAAATAACGGGAAAAAATAAAAAAAGAGTTATTTTAAATATTTTGGTTTTCTGTTTTTGTCCTTATTTTGCACCCAAATAACGGGAAAAAATAAAAAAAAAGTTATCTGAAATATTTTGGTTTTCTGTTTTTGTCCTTATTTTGCACCCAAATAACGGGAAAAAATAAAAAAAAAGTTATTTGAAATATTTTGTTTTTCTGTTTTTGTCCTTATTTTACACCCAAATAACGGCAAAAAATAAAAAAAAAAAGTTATTTCAAATATATTTTGGTTTTCTGTTTTTGTCCTTATTTTGCACCCAAATAACGGGCAAAAATAAAAAAAAGTTATCTGAAATATTTTGGTATTCTGGTTTTGTCCTTATTTTGCACCCAAATAACGGGAAAAAAGAAAAAAAAAGTTAGCTGAAATATTTTGGTTTTCTGTTTTTGTCCTTATTTTGCACCCAAATAACGGGAAAAAAGAAAAAAAAAGTTATTTGAAATATTTTGGTTTTCTGTTTTTGTCCTTATTTTGCACCCAAATAACGGGAAAAAATAAAAATAAAGTTATTTGAAATATTTTGGTTTTCTGTTTTTGTCTTTATTTTGCACCCAAATAACGGGAAAAAAGAAAAAGAAAGTTATTTGAAATATTCCGGTTTTCTGTTTTTGTCCTTATTTTGCACCCTAAAACGGGAAAAAATAAAAAAAAACTTATTTGAAATATTTTGGTTTTCTGTTTTTGTCCTTACTTTGCACCCAAATAACGGGTAAAAAGAAAAAAAAATGTATTTGAAATATTTTGGTTTTCTGTTTTTGTCCTTATTTTGCACCCAAATAACGGGAAAAAAGAAAAAAAAAGTTATCTGAATTATTTTGGTTTTCTGTTTTTGTCCTTATTTTGCACCCAAATAACGGGGAAAAATAAAAATAAAGTTATTTGAAATATTTTGGTTTTCTGTTTTTGTCTTTATTTTGCACCCAAATAACGGGAAAAAAGAAAAAGAAAGTTATTTGAAATATTCCGGTTTTCTGTTTTTGTCCTTATTTTGCACCCAAATAACGGGAAAAAAGAAAAAAAAATTTATTTAAAATATTATGGTTTTCTAGTTTTGTCCTTATTTTGCACCCAAATAACGGGAAAAAATAAAAAAAAAGTTATTTGAAATATTTTGGTTTTCTGTTTTTGTCCTTATTTTGCACCCAAATACCGGGAAAAAATAAAAAAAAAGTTGTTTGAAATATTTTGGTTTTCTGTTTTTGTCCTTACTTTGCACCCAAATAACGGCAAAAAATAAAAAAAAAAGTTATTTCAAATATATTTTGGTTTTCTGTTTTTGTCCTTATTTTGCACCCAAATAACGGGCAAAAATAAAAAAAAGTTATCTGAAATATTTTGGTATTCTGGTTTTGTCCTTATTTTGCACCCAAATAACGGGAAAAAAGAAAAAAAAAGTTAGCTGAAATATTTTGGTTTTCTGTTTTTGTCCTTATTTTGCACCCAAATAACGGGAAAAAAGAAAAAAAAAGTTATCTGAAATATTTTGGTATTCTGGTTTTGTCCTTATTTTGCACCCAAATAACGGGAAAAAAGAAAAAAAAAGTTAGCTGAAATATTTTGGTTTTCTGTTTTTGTCCTTGTTTTGCACCCAAATACCGGGAAAAAATAAAAAAAAAGTTATTTGAAATATTTTGGTTTTCTGTTTTTGTCCTTACTTTGCACCCAAATAACGGCAAAAAATAAAAAAAAAAAGTTATTTCAAATATATTTTGGTTTTCTGTTCTTGTCCTTATTTTGCACCCAAATAACGGGCAAAAATAAAAAAAAGTTATCTGAAATATTTTGGTATTCTGGTTTTGTCCTTATTTTGCACCCAAATAACGGGAAAAAAGAAAAAAAAGTTAGCTGAAATATTTTGGTTTTCTGTTTTTGTCCTTATTTTGCACCCAAATAACGGGTAAAAAGAAAAAAAAATGTATTTGAAATATTTTGGTTTTCTGTTTTTGTCCTTATTTTGCACCCAAATAACGGGAAAAAAGAAAAAAAAAGTTATCTGAATTATTTTGGTTTTCTGTTTTTGTCCTTATTTTGCACCCAAATAACGGGGAAAAAAAAAAGTTATCTGAAATATTTTGGTGTTCGGTTTTTGTCCTTATTTTGCACCCAAATAACGGGAAAAAATAAAAAAAAAGTAATTTGTAATATTTTGGTTTTCTGTTTTTGTCCTTATTTTGCACCCAAATAACGGGAAAAAAAAAATTATTTGAAATATTTTGGTTTTCTGGTTTTGTCCTTATTTTGCACCCAAATAACGGGAAAAAATAAAAAAAAAGTTATTTGAAATATTTTGGTTTTCTCTTTTTGTCCTTATTTTGCACCCAAATAATGGGAAAAAAGAAAAAAAAAGTAATTTGAAATATTTTGGTTTTCTGTTTTTGTGCTTATTTTGCACCCAAATAACGGGAAAAAAAAAATTATTTGAAATAATTTGGTTTTGTGTTTATGTCCTTATTTTGCACCCAAATAACGGGAAAAAAGAGAAAAAAAATTATCTGAAATTTTTTGGTTTTCTGTTTTTGTCCTTATTTTGCACCCAAATAACGGGAAAAAAGAGAAAAAAAATTATCTGATATATTATGGTTTTCTGTTTTTGTCCTTATTTTGCACCCAAATAACGGGAAAAAATAAAAAAAAAGTTATTTGAAATTTTTGGTTTTCTGTTTTTGTCCTTATTTTGCACCCAAATAATAGGGAAAAACAAAAAAAAAAGTTATTTGAAATATTTTGGTTTTCTGTTTTTGTCCTTATTTTGCACCCAAATAACGGGAAAAAATAAAAAAAAAGTTATTTGAAATATTTTGGTTTTCTCTTTTTGTCCTTATTTTGCACCCAAATAACGGGCAAAAATAAAAAAAAGTTATCTGAAATATTTTGGTTTTCTGGTTTTGTCCTTATTTTGCACCCAAATAACGGAAAAAAGAGAAAAAAAATTATCTGATATATTTTGGTTTTCTGTTTCTGTCCTTATTTTGCACCCAAATAACGGGAAAAAATAAAAAAAAAGTTATTTGAAATATTTTGGTTTTCTGTTTTTGTCCTTATTTTGCACCCAAATAATAGGGAAAAACAAAAAAAAAGTTATTTGAAATATTTTGGTTTTCTGTTTTTGTCCTTATTTTGCACCCAAACGGGAAAAAATAAAAAAAAAGTTATTTGAAATACTTTGGTTTTCTGTTTTTGTCCTTATTTTGCACCCAAATAACGGGAAAAAATAAAAAAAAAGTTATTTGAAATATTTTGTTTTTCTGTTTTTGTCCTTATTTTGCACCCAAATAACGGGAGAAAAAAAGAATTATTTGATATATTTTGATTTGCTGTTTTAGTCCTTATTTTTCACCCAAATACCGGGAAAAAATAAAAAAAAAGATATTTGAAATATTTTGTTTTTCTGTTTTTGTCCTTATTTTGCACCCAAATAACGGGAAAGAAAAAAAAATTTTTTTGAAATATTTTGGTTTTCTGTTTTTGTCCTTATTTTGCACCCAAATAACGGGAAAAAATAAAAAAAAAGTTATCTGAAATATTTTGGTTTTCTGTTTTTGTCCTTATTTTGCACCAAATAACGGGGGGAAAAAAAAAGTTATCTGAAATATTTTGGTTTTCGGTTTTTGTACTTATTTTGCACCCAAATAACGGGAAAAAATAAAAAAAAAGTTATTTGCAATATTTTGGTTTTCTGTTTTTGTCCTTATTTTGCACCCAAATAACGGGAGAAAAAAAAAATTATTTGAAATATTTTGGTTTTCTGTTTTTGTCCTTATTTTGCAGCCAAATAACGGGAAAAAATAAAAAAAAAGTTATCTGAAATATTTTGGTTTTCTGTTTTTGTCCTTATTTTGCACCCAAATAACGGGAAAAAAGAAAAAAAAAGTTATTTGAAATATTTTGGTTTTCTGTTTTTGTCCTTATTTTGCACCCAAATAACTGGGAAAAAAAAAGTTATCTGAAATATTTTGGTGTTCGGTTTTTGTCCTTATTTTGCACCCAAATAACGGGAAAAAATAAAAAAAAAGTAATTTGAAATATTTTGGTTTTCTGTTTTTGTCCTTATTTTGCACCCAAATAACGGGAAAAAAACAGAAAACCAAAATATTTGAAATATTTTGGTTTTTTTATTTTGTCCTTATTTTGCACCCAAATAACGGGACAAAATAGAAAAATAGTTATCTGAAATATTTTGGTTTTCTGTTTTTGTCGTTATTTTGCACCCAAATAACGGGAAAAAAGAAAAAAAAAGTTATTTGAAATATTTTAGTTTTCTGTTTTTGTCCTTATTTTGCACCCAAATAACGGGAAAAAAAAAATTATTTGAAATATTTTGGTTTTCTATTTTTGTCCTTATTTTGCACGCAAATAACGGGAAAAAATAAAAAAAAAGTTATCTGAAATATTTTGGTTTTCTGTTTTTGTCCTTATTTTGCACCCAAATAACGGGAAAAAATAAAAAAAAAGTAATTTTAAATATTTTGGTTTTCAGTTTTTGTCCTTATTTTGCACCCAAATAACGGGGAAAAAAAACAATTATTTGAAATATTTTGGTTTTCTGTTTTTGTCCTTATTTTGCACACAAATAACGGAAAAAATAAAAAAAATGTTATTTGAAATATTTTGGTTTTCTGTTTTTGTTCTTATTTTGCACCCAAATAACGGGAAAAAATAAAAAAAAAATTATTTGAAATATTTTGGTTTTCTGTTTTTGTCCTTATTTTGCACCGAAATAACGGGAAAAAATAAAGAAAAAGATATTTGAAATATTTTGGTTTTCTGTTTTTGTCCTTATTTTGCACCCAAATAAGGGGAAAAAAGAAAAAAAAAGTTATTTGAAATATTTTGGTTTTCTATTTTAGTCCTTATTTTGCACCCAAATAACGGGAAAAAATAAAAAAAAGTAATTTTAAATATTTTGGTTTTCTGTTTTTGTCCTTATTTTGCACCCAAATAACGGGAAAAAATAAAACAAAAGTTATTTCAAATATTTTGGTTTTCTGTTTTTGTCCTTATTTGGCACCCAAATAAGGGGAAAAAGAAAAAAAAAGTTATTTGAAATATTTTGGTTTTCTGTTTTTGTCCTTATTTTGCACCCAAATAACGGGAAAAAATAAAAAAAAAAGTATTTTGAAATATTTTGGTTTTCTGTTTTTGTCCTTATTTTGCACCCAAATAACGGGAAAAAATAAAAAAAAAGTAATTTTAAATATTTTGGTTTTCAGTTTTTGTCCTTATTTTGCACCCAAATAACAGGAAAAAAGAAAAAAAAAAGTTATCTGAATTATTTTGGTTTTCTGTTTTTGTCCTTATTTTGCACCCAAATAACGGGAAAAAAGAGAAAACAAATTATCTGATATATTTTGGTTTTCTGTTTCTGTCCTTATTTTACACCCAAATAACGGGAAAAAATAAAAAAAAAGTTATTTGAAATATTTTGGTTTTCTATTTTTGTCCTTATTTTGCACCCAAATAACGGGAAAAAATAAAAAAAAAGTAATTTTAAATATTTTGGTTTTCTGTTTTTGTCCTTATTTTGCACCCAAATAACGGGAAAAAATAAAACAAAAGTTATTTGAAATATTTTGGTTTTCTGTTTTTGTCCTTATTTGGCACCCAAATAAGGGGAAAAAGAAAAAAAAAGTTATTTGAAATATTTTGGTTTTCTGTTTTTGTCCTTATTTTGCACCCAAATAACGGGAAAAAATAAAAAAAAAGTAATTTGAAATATTTTGGTTTTCTGTTTTTGTCCTTATTTTGCACCCAAATAACGGGAAAAAAAAAATTATTTGAAATATTTTGGTTTTCTGTTTTTGTCCTTATTTTGCACCCAAATAACAGGAAAAAAGAAAAAAAAAGTTATCTGAATTATTTTGGTTTTCTGTTTTTGTCCTTATTTTGCACCCAAATAACGGGAAAAAAGAGAAAACAAATTATCTGATATATTTTGGTTTTCTGTTTCTGTCCTTATTTTACACCCAAATAACGGGAAAAAATAAAAAAAAAGTTATTTGAAATATTTTGGTTTTCTATTTTTGTCCTTATTTTGCACCCAAATAACGGGAAAAAATAAAAAAAAAGTAATTTTAAATATTTTGGTTTTCTGTTTTTGTCCTTATTTTGCACCCAAATAACGGGAAAAAATAAAACAAAAGTTATTTGAAATATTTTGGTTTTCTGTTTTTGTCCTTATTTGGCACCCAAATAAGGGGAAAAAGAAAAAAAAAGTTATTTGAAATATTTTGGTTTTCTGTTTTTGTCCTTATTTTGCACCCAAATAACGGGAAAAAATAAAAAAAAAGTAATTTGAAATATTTTGGTTTTCTGTTTTTGTCCTTATTTTGCACCCAAATAACGGGAAAAAAAAAATTATTTGAAATATTTTGGTTTTCTGTTTTTGTCCTTATTTTGCACCCAAATAACGTTAAAAAATAAAAAAAAAGTTATCTGAAATATTTTGGTTTTCTGTTTTTGTCCTTATTTTGCACCCAAATAACGGGAAAAAAAAAAAAGTTATTTGAAATATTTTGGTTTTCTGTTTTTGTCCTTATTTTGCACCCAAATAACGGGGAAAAATAACAATTATTTGAAATATTTTGGTTTTCTGTTTTTGTCCTTATTTTGCACCCAAATAAGGGGAAAAAGAAAAAAAAAGTTATTTGAAATATTTTGGTTTTCTGTTTTTGTCCTTATTTTGCACCCAAATAACGGGAAAAAATAAAAAAAAAAGTTATTTGAAATATTTTGGTTTTCTGTTTTTGTCCTTATTTTGCACCCAAATAACGGGAAAAAATAAAAAAAAAGTAATTTTAAATATTTTGGTTTTCTGTTTTTGTCCTTATTTTGCACCCAAATAACGGGAAAAAATAAAACAAAAGTTATTTGAAATATTTTAGTTTTCTGTTTTTGTCCTTATTTTGCACCCAAATAACGGGAAAAAAAAAATTATTTGAAATATTTTGGTTTTCTATTTTTGTCCTTATTTTGCACCCAAATAACGGGAAAAAATAAAAAAAAAGTTATCTGAAATATTTTGGTTTTCTGTTTTTGTCCTTATTTTGCACCCAAATAACGGGAAAAAATAAAAAAAAAGTAATTTTAAATATTTTGGTTTTCAGTTTTTGTCCTTATTTTGCACCCAAATAACGGGGAAAAAAAACAATTATTTGAAATATTTTGGTTTTCTGTTTTTGTCCTTATTTTGCACACAAATAACGGAAAAAATAAAAAAAATGTTATTTGAAATATTTTGGTTTTCTGTTTTTGTTCTTATTTTGCACCCAAATAACGGGAAAAAATAAAAAAAAAATTATTTGAAATATTTTGGTTTTCTGTTTTTGTCCTTATTTTGCACCGAAATAACGGGAAAAAATAAAGAAAAAGATATTTGAAATATTTTGGTTTTCTGTTTTTGTCCTTATTTTGCACCCAAATAAGGGGAAAAAAGAAAAAAAAAGTTATTTGAAATATTTTGGTTTTCTATTTTAGTCCTTATTTTGCACCCAAATAACGGGAAAAAATAAAAAAAAGTAATTTTAAATATTTTGGTTTTCTGTTTTTGTCCTTATTTTGCACCCAAATAACGGGAAAAAATAAAACAAAAGTTATTTCAAATATTTTGGTTTTCTGTTTTTGTCCTTATTTGGCACCCAAATAAGGGGAAAAAGAAAAAAAAAGTTATTTGAAATATTTTGGTTTTCTGTTTTTGTCCTTATTTTGCACCCAAATAACGGGAAAAAATAAAAAAAAAAGTAATTTGAAATATTTTGGTTTTCTGTTTTTGTCCTTATTTTGCACCCAAATAACGGGAAAAAATAAAAAAAAAGTAATTTTAAATATTTTGGTTTTCAGTTTTTGTCCTTATTTTGCACCCAAATAACAGGAAAAAAGAAAAAAAAAGTTATCTGAATTATTTTGGTTTTCTGTTTTTGTCCTTATTTTGCACCCAAATAACGGGAAAAAAGAGAAAACAAATTATCTGATATATTTTGGTTTTCTGTTTCTGTCCTTATTTTACACCCAAATAACGGGAAAAAATAAAAAAAAAGTTATTTGAAATATTTTGGTTTTCTATTTTTGTCCTTATTTTGCACCCAAATAACGGGAAAAAATAAAAAAAAAGTAATTTTAAATATTTTGGTTTTCTGTTTTTGTCCTTATTTTGCACCCAAATAACGGGAAAAAATAAAACAAAAGTTATTTGAAATATTTTGGTTTTCTGTTTTTGTCCTTATTTGGCACCCAAATAAGGGGAAAAAGAAAAAAAAAGTTATTTGAAATATTTTGGTTTTCTGTTTTTGTCCTTATTTTGCACCCAAATAACGGGAAAAAATAAAAAAAAAGTAATTTGAAATATTTTGGTTTTCTGTTTTTGTCCTTATTTTGCACCCAAATAACGGGAAAAAAAAAATTATTTGAAATATTTTGGTTTTCTGTTTTTGTCCTTATTTTGCACCCAAATAACAGGAAAAAAGAAAAAAAAAGTTATCTGAATTATTTTGGTTTTCTGTTTTTGTCCTTATTTTGCACCCAAATAACGGGAAAAAAGAGAAAACAAATTATCTGATATATTTTGGTTTTCTGTTTCTGTCCTTATTTTACACCCAAATAACGGGAAAACATAAAAAAAAAGTTATTTGAAATATTTTGGTTTTCTATTTTTGTCCTTATTTTGCACCCAAATAACGGGAAAAAATAAAAAAAAAGTAATTTTAAATATTTTGGTTTTCTGTTTTTGTCCTTATTTTGCACCCAAATAACGGGAAAAAATAAAACAAAAGTTATTTGAAATATTTTGGTTTTCTGTTTTTGTCCTTATTTGGCACCCAAATAAGGGGACAAAGAAAAAAAAAGTTATTTGAAATATTTTGGTTTTCTGTTTTTGTCCTTATTTTGCACCCAAATAACGGGAAAAAATAAAAAAAAAGTAATTTGAAATATTTTGGTTTTCTGTTTTTGTCCTTATTTTGCACCCAAATAACGGGAAAAAAAAAATTATTTGAAATATTTTGGTTTTCTGTTTTTGTCCTTATTTTGCACCCAAATAACGTTAAAAAATAAAAAAAATGTTATCTGAAATATTTTGGTTTTCTGTTTTTGTCCTTATTTTGCACCCAAATAACGGGAAAAAAAAAAAAGTTATTTGAAATATTTTGGTTTTCTGTTTTTGTCCTTATTTTGCACCCAAATAACGGGGAAAAATAACAATTATTTGAAATATTTTGGTTTTCTGTTTTTGTCCTTATTTTGCACCCAAATAAGGGGAAAAAGAAAAAAAAAGTTATTTGAAATATTTTGGTTTTCTGTTTTTGTCCTTATTTTGCACCCAAATAACGGGAAAAAATAAAAAAAAAAGTTATTTGAAATATTTTGGTTTTCTGTTTTTGTCCTTATTTTGCACCCAAATAACGGGAAAAAAAAATTATTTGAAATATTTTGGTTTTCTATTTTTGTCCTTATTTTGCACCCAAATAACGGGAAAAAATAAAAAAAAAGTTATCTGAAATATTTTGGTTTTTCTGTTTTTGTCCTTATTTTGCACCCAACTAACGGGAATAAAGAAAAAACAGTTATCTGAAATATTTTGGTTTTCTGTTTTTGTCCACATTTTGCACCCAAATAACGGGTAAAAAGAAAAAAAAAGTTATTTGAAATATTTTGGTTTTCTGTTTTTGTCCTTATTTTGCACCCAAATAACGGAAAAAAAGAAAAAAAAAGTTATTTGAAATATTTTGGTTTTCTGTTTTTGTCCTTATTTTGCACTCAAATAACGGGAATAAAGAAAAAAAAGTTATCTGAAATATTTTGGTTTTCTGTTTTTGTCCTTATTTTGCACCCAAATAACAGGAAAAAAGAAAAAAAAAGTTATCTGAAATATTTTGGTTTTCTGGTTTTGTCCTTATTTTGCACCCAAATAACGGGAAAGAATTAAAAAAAAGTTATTTGAAATATTTTGGTTTTCTCTTTTTGTCCTTATTTTGCACCCAAATAACGGGAAAAAATAAAAAAAAAGTTATCTGAAATATTTTGGTTTTCTGTTTTTGTCCTTATTTTGCACTCAAATAACGGGAATAAAGAAAAAAAAGTTATCTGAAATAGTTTGGTTTTCTGTTTTTGTCCTTATTTTGCACCCAAATAACGGGGAAAAAAAATTATTTGAAATATTTTGGTTTTCTGTTTTTGTCCTTATTTTGCACCCAAATAACGGGAAAAAATAAAAAAAAGTTATCTGAAATATTTTGGTTTTCTGTTTTTGTCCTTATTTTGCACCCAAATAACGGGAAAAAAAAAAAGTTATTTGAAATATTTTGGTTTTCTGTTTTTGTCCTTATTTTGCACCCAAATGACGGGAAAAAAAAATTATTTGAAATATTTTGGTTTTCTGTTTTTGTCCTAATTTTGCACCCAAATAACGGGAAAAAATAAAAAAAAGTTATCTGAAATATTTTGGTTTTCTGTTTTTGTCCTTATTTTCCACCCAAATAACGGGAAAAAATAAAAAAAAAGTAATTTTAAATATTTTGGTTTTCAGTTTTTGTCCTTATTTTGCACCCAAATAACGGGGAAAAAAACAATTATTTGAAATATTTTGGTTTTCTGTTTTTGTCCTTATTTTGCACACAAATAACGGAAAAAATAAAAAAAAAGTTATATGAAATATTTTGGTTTTCTGGTTTTGTCCTTATTTTGCACCCAAATAACGGGAATAAATAAAAAAAAAGTTATTTGAAATATTTTAGTTTTCTCTTTTTGTCCTTATTTTGCACCCAAATAACGGAGAAAAAGAAAAAAAAAGTTATTTGAAATATTTTGGTTTTCTGTTTTTGTCCTTATTTTGCACTCAAATAACGGGAATAAAGAAAAAAAAGTTATCTGAAATATTTTGGTTTTCTGTTTTTGTCCTTATTTTGCACCCAACTAACAGGAAAAAAGAAAAAAAAAGTTATCTGAATTATTTTGGTTTTCTGTTTTTGTCCTTATTTTGCACCCAAATAACGGGAAAAAAGAGAAAAAAAATTATCTGATATATTTTGGTTTTCTGTTTCTGTCCTTATTTTGCACCCAAATAACGGGAAAAAATAAAAAAAAAATTATTTGAAATATTTTGGTTTTCTGTTTTTGTCCTTATTTTGCACCCAAATAATAGGGAAAAACAAAAAAAAAGTTATTTGAAATATTTTGGTTTTCTGTTTTTGTCCTTATTTTGCACCCAAATAACAGGAAAAAATAAAAAAAAAGTTATTTGAAATATTTTGTTTTTCTGTTTTTGTCCTTATTTTGCACCCAAATAACGGGAAAAAATAAAAAAAAGTTATTTGAAATATTTTGGTTTTCTGTTTTTGTCCTTATTTTGCACCCAAATAATAGGGAAAAACAAAAAAAAAGTTATTTGAAATATTTCGGTTTTCTGTTTTTGTCCTTATTTTGCACCCAAATAACAGGAAAAAATAAAAAAAAAGTTATTTGAAATATTTTGGTTTTCTGTTTTTGTCCTTATTTTGCACACAAATAACGGAAAAAATAAAAAAAAAGTTATCTGAAATATTTTGGTTTTCTGGTTTTGTCCTTATTTTGCACCCAAATAACGGGAAAAAATAAAAAAAAAGTTATTTGAAATATTTTGGTTTTCTGTTTTTGTCCTTATTTTGCACCCAAATAATAGGGAAAAACAAAAAAAAAAGTTATTTGAAATATTTTGGTTTTCTGTTTTTGTCCTTATTTTGCACCCAAATAACAGGAAAAAAGAAAAAAAAAGTTATCTGAATTATTTTGGTTTTCTGTTTTTGTCCTTATTTTGCACCCAAATAACGGGAAAAAAGAGAAAAAAAATTATCTGATATATTTTGGTTTTCAGTTTCTGTCCTTATTTTGCCCCCAAATAACGGGAAAAAATAAAAAAAAAGTTATTTCAAATATTTTGGTTTTCTATTTTTGTCCTTATTTTGCACCCAAATAAAGGGAAAAAATAAAAAAAAAGTAATTTTAAATATTTTGGTTTTCTGTTTTTGTCCTTATTTTGAACCAAAATAACGGGAAAAAATAAAACAAAAGTTATTTGAAATATTTTGGTTTTCTGTTTTTGTCCTTATTTGGCACCCAAATAAGGGGAAAAAGAAAAAAAAAGTTATTTGAAATATTTTGGTTTTCTGTTTTTGTCCTTATTTTGCACCCAAATAACGGGAAAAAATAAAAAAAAAGTAATTTGAAATATTTTGGTTTTCTGTTTTTGTCCTTATTTTGCACCCAAATAACGGGAAAAAAAAATTATTTGAAATATTTTGGTTTTCTGTTTTTGTCCCTTATTTTGCACCCAAATAACGGGAAAAAATAAAAAAAAAGTTATCTGAAATATTTTGGTTTTCTGTTTTTGTCCTTATTTTGCACCCAAATAACGGGAAAAAATAAAAAAAAAGTTATTTGAAATATTTTGGTTTTCTCTTTTTGTCCTTATTTTGCACCCAAATAACGGAAAAAAAGAAAAAAAAAGTTATTTGAAATACTTTGGTTTTCTGTTTTTGTCCTTATTTTGCACTCAAATAACGGGAATAAAGAAAAAAAAGTTATCTGAAATATTTTGGTTTTCTGTTTTTGTCCTTATTTTGCACCCAAATAACGGGGAAAAAAAACAATTATTTGAAATATTTTGGTTTTCTGTTTTTGTCCTTATTTTGCACACAAATAACGGAAAAAATAAAAAAAAAGTTATCTGAAATATTTTGGTTTTCTGGTTTTGTCCTTATTTTGCACCCAAATAACGGGAAAAAATAAAAAAAAAGTTATTTGAAATATTTTGGTTTTCTCTTTTTGTCCTTATTTTGCACCCAAATAACGGAAAAAAAGAAAAAAAAAGTTATTTGAAATACTTTGGTTTTCTGTTTTTGTCCTTATTTTGCACTCAAATAACGGGAATAAAGAAAAAAAAGTTATCTGAAATATTTTGGTTTTCTGTTTTTGTCCTTATTTTGCACCCAAATAACAGGAAAAAAGAAAAAAAAAGTTATCTGAATTATTTTGGTTTTCTGTTTTTGTCCTTATTTTGCACCCAAATAACGGGAAAAAAGAGAAAAAAAATTATCTGATATATTTTGGTTTTCTGTTTTTGTCCTTATTTTGCACCCAAATAACGGGAAAAAAGAGAAAAAAAATTATCTGATATATTTTGGTTTTCTGTTTCTGTCCTTATTTTGCACCCAAATAACGGGAAAAAATAAAAAAAAAGTTATTTGAAATATTTTGGTTTTCTGTTTTTGTCCTTATTTTGCTCCCAAATAATAGGGAAAAACAAAAAAAAAAGTTATTTGAAATATTTTGGTTTTCTGTTTTTGTCCTTATTTTGCACCCAAATAACAGGAAAAAATAAAAAAAAAGTTATTTGAAATATTTTGGTTTTCGGTTTTTGTCCTTATTTTGCACCCAAATAACAGGAAAAAAGAAAAAAAATTATCTGAATTATTTTGGTTTTCTGTTTTTGTCCTTATTTTGCACCCAAATAACGGAAAAAAGAGAAAAAAAATTATCTGATATATTTTAGTTTTCTGTTTCTGTCCTTATTTTTCACCTAAATAACGGGAAAAAATAAAAAAAAAGTTATTTGAAATATTTTGGTTTTCTGTTTTTGTCCTTATTTTGCACCCAAATAATAGGGAAAAACAAAAAAAAAGTTATTTGAAATATTTTGGTTTTCTGTTTTTGTCCTTATTTTGCACCCAAATAACGGGAAAAAATAAGAAAAAAGTTATTTGAAATATTTTGGTTTTCTGTGTTTGTCCTTATTTTGCACCCAAATAACGGGAAAAAATAAAAAAAAAGTTATTTGAAATATTTTGTTTTTCTGTTTTTGTCCTTATTTTGCACCCAAATAACGGGAAAAAAGAAAAAAAAAGTTATTTGAAATACTTTGGTTTTCTGTTTTTGTCCTTATTTTGCACTCAAATAACGGGAATAAAGAAAAAAAAGTTATCTGAAATATTTTGGTTTTCTGTTTTTGTCCTTATTTTGCACCCAAATAACGGGGAAAAAAAACAATTATTTGAAATATTTTGGTTTTCTGTTTTTGTCCTTATTTTGCACACAAATAACGGAAAAAATAAAAAAAAAGTTATCTGAAATATTTTGGTTTTCTGGTTTTGTCCTTATTTTGCACCCAAATAACGGGAAAAAATAAAAAAAAAGTTATTTGAAATATTTTGGTTTTCTCTTTTTGTCCTTATTTTGCACCCAAATAACGGAAAAAAAGAAAAAAAAAGTTATTTGAAATACTTTGGTTTTCTGTTTTTGTCCTTATTTTGCACTCAAATAACGGGAATAAAGAAAAAAAAGTTATCTGAAATATTTTGGTTTTCTGTTTTTGTCCTTATTTTGCACCCAAATAACAGGAAAAAAGAAAAAAAAAGTTATCTGAATTATTTTGGTTTTCTGTTTTTGTCCTTATTTTGCACCCAAATAACGGGAAAAAAGAGAAAAAAAATTATCTGATATATTTTGGTTTTCTGTTTTTGTCCTTATTTTGCACCCAAATAACGGGAAAAAAGAGAAAAAAAATTATCTGATATATTTTGGTTTTCTGTTTCTGTCCTTATTTTGCACCCAAATAACGGGAAAAAATAAAAAAAAAGTTATTTGAAATATTTTGGTTTTCTGTTTTTGTCCTTATTTTGCTCCCAAATAATAGGGAAAAACAAAAAAAAAAGTTATTTGAAATATTTTGGTTTTCTGTTTTTGTCCTTATTTTGCACCCAAATAACAGGAAAAAATAAAAAAAAAGTTATTTGAAATATTTTGGTTTTCGGTTTTTGTCCTTATTTTGCACCCAAATAACAGGAAAAAAGAAAAAAAATTATCTGAATTATTTTGGTTTTCTGTTTTTGTCCTTATTTTGCACCCAAATAACGGAAAAAAGAGAAAAAAAATTATCTGATATATTTTAGTTTTCTGTTTCTGTCCTTATTTTTCACCTAAATAACGGGAAAAAATAAAAAAAAAGTTATTTGAAATATTTTGGTTTTCTGTTTTTGTCCTTATTTTGCACCCAAATAATAGGGAAAAACAAAAAAAAAGTTATTTGAAATATTTTGGTTTTCTGTTTTTGTCCTTATTTTGCACCCAAATAACGGGAAAAAATAAGAAAAAAGTTATTTGAAATATTTTGGTTTTCTGTGTTTGTCCTTATTTTGCACCCAAATAACGGGAAAAAATAAAAAAAAAGTTATTTGAAATATTTAGTTTTTCTGTTTTTGTCCTTATTTTGCACCCAAATAACGGGAAAAAATAAAAAGAAAGTTATTTGAAATATTTTGGTTTTCTGTTTTTGGCCTTATTTTGCACCCAAATAACGGGAAAAAATAAAAAAAAAGTTATTTGAAATATTTTGGTTTTCTGTTTTTGTCCTTATTTTGCACCCAAATAATAGGGAAAAACAAAAAAAAAAGTTATTTGAAATATTTTGGTTTTCTGTTTTTGTCCTTATTTTGCACCCAAATAACAGGAAAAAAGAAAAAAAAAGTTATCTGAATTATTTTGGTTTTCTGTTTTTGTCCTTATTTTGCACCCAAATAACGGGAAAAAAGAGAAAAAAAATTATCTGATATATTTTGGTTTTCAGTTTCTGTCCTTATTTTGCCCCCAAATAACGGGAAAAAATAAAAAAAAAGTTATTTCAAATATTTTGGTTTTCTATTTTTGTCCTTATTTTGCACCCAAATAAAGGGAAAAAATAAAAAAAAAGTAATTTTAAATATTTTGGTTTTCTGTTTTTGTCCTTATTTTGAACCAAAATAACGGGAAAAAATAAAACAAAAGTTATTTGAAATATTTTGGTTTTCTGTTTTTGTCCTTATTTGGCACCCAAATAAGGGGAAAAAGAAAAAAAAAGTTATTTGAAATATTTTGGTTTTCTGTTTTTGTCCTTATTTTGCACCCAAATAACGGGAAAAAATAAAAAAAAAGTAATTTGAAATATTTTGGTTTTCTGTTTTTGTCCTTATTTTGCACCCAAATAACGGGAAAAAAAAATTATTTGAAATATTTTGGTTTTCTGTTTTTGTCCCTTATTTTGCACCCAAATAACGGGAAAAAATAAAAAAAAAGTTATCTGAAATATTTTGGTTTTCTGTTTTTGTCCTTATTTTGCACCCAAATAACGGGAAAAAATAAAAAAAAAGTTATTTGAAATATTTTGGTTTTCTCTTTTTGTCCTTATTTTGCACCCAAATAACGGAAAAAAAGAAAAAAAAAGTTATTTGAAATACTTTGGTTTTCTGTTTTTGTCCTTATTTTGCACTCAAATAACGGGAATAAAGAAAAAAAAGTTATCTGAAATATTTTGGTTTTCTGTTTTTGTCCTTATTTTGCACCCAAATAACGGGGAAAAAAAACAATTATTTGAAATATTTTGGTTTTCTGTTTTTGTCCTTATTTTGCACACAAATAACGGAAAAAATAAAAAAAAAGTTATCTGAAATATTTTGGTTTTCTGGTTTTGTCCTTATTTTGCACCCAAATAACGGGAAAAAATAAAAAAAAAGTTATTTGAAATATTTTGGTTTTCTCTTTTTGTCCTTATTTTGCACCCAAATAACGGAAAAAAAGAAAAAAAAAGTTATTTGAAATACTTTGGTTTTCTGTTTTTGTCCTTATTTTGCACTCAAATAACGGGAATAAAGAAAAAAAAGTTATCTGAAATATTTTGGTTTTCTGTTTTTGTCCTTATTTTGCACCCAAATAACAGGAAAAAAGAAAAAAAAAGTTATCTGAATTATTTTGGTTTTCTGTTTTTGTCCTTATTTTGCACCCAAATAACGGGAAAAAAGAGAAAAAAAATTATCTGATATATTTTGGTTTTCTGTTTTTGTCCTTATTTTGCACCCAAATAACGGGAAAAAAGAGAAAAAAAATTATCTGATATATTTTGGTTTTCTGTTTCTGTCCTTATTTTGCACCCAAATAACGGGAAAAAATAAAAAAAAAGTTATTTGAAATATTTTGGTTTTCTGTTTTTGTCCTTATTTTGCTCCCAAATAATAGGGAAAAACAAAAAAAAAAGTTATTTGAAATATTTTGGTTTTCTGTTTTTGTCCTTATTTTGCACCCAAATAACAGGAAAAAATAAAAAAAAAGTTATTTGAAATATTTTGGTTTTCGGTTTTTGTCCTTATTTTGCACCCAAATAACAGGAAAAAAGAAAAAAAATTATCTGAATTATTTTGGTTTTCTGTTTTTGTCCTTATTTTGCACCCAAATAACGGAAAAAAGAGAAAAAAAATTATCTGATATATTTTAGTTTTCTGTTTCTGTCCTTATTTTTCACCTAAATAACGGGAAAAAATAAAAAAAAAGTTATTTGAAATATTTTGGTTTTCTGTTTTTGTCCTTATTTTGCACCCAAATAATAGGGAAAAACAAAAAAAACAATTATTTGAAATATTTTGGTTTTCTGTTTTTGTCCTTATTTTGCACACAAATAACGGAAAAAATAAAAAAAAAGTTATCTGAAATATTTTGGTTTTCTGGTTTTGTCCTTATTTTGCACCCAAATAACGGGAAAAAATAAAAAAAAAGTTATTTGAAATATTTTGGTTTTCTCTTTTTGTCCTTATTTTGCACCCAAATAACGGAAAAAAAGAAAAAAAAAGTTATTTGAAATACTTTGGTTTTCTGTTTTTGTCCTTATTTTGCACTCAAATAACGGGAATAAAGAAAAAAAAGTTATCTGAAATATTTTGGTTTTCTGTTTTTGTCCTTATTTTGCACCCAAATAACAGGAAAAAAGAAAAAAAAAGTTATCTGAATTATTTTGGTTTTCTGTTTTTGTCCTTATTTTGCACCCAAATAACGGGAAAAAAGAGAAAAAAAATTATCTGATATATTTTGGTTTTCTGTTTTTGTCCTTATTTTGCACCCAAATAACGGGAAAAAAGAGAAAAAAAATTATCTGATATATTTTGGTTTTCTGTTTCTGTCCTTATTTTGCACCCAAATAACGGGAAAAAATAAAAAAAAGTTATCTGAAATATTTTGGTTTTCTGTTTTTGTCCTTATTTTCCACCCAAATAACGGGAAAAAATAAAAAAAAAGTAATTTTAAATATTTTGGTTTTCAGTTTTTGTCCTTATTTTGCACCCAAATAACGGGGAAAAAAACAATTATTTGAAATATTTTGGTTTTCTGTTTTTGTCCTTATTTTGCACACAAATAACGGAAAAAATAAAAAAAAAGTTATATGAAATATTTTGGTTTTCTGGTTTTGTCCTTATTTTGCACCCAAATAACGGGAATAAATAAAAAAAAAGTTATTTGAAATATTTTAGTTTTCTCTTTTTGTCCTTATTTTGCACCCAAATAACGGAGAAAAAGAAAAAAAAAGTTATTTGAAATATTTTGGTTTTCTGTTTTTGTCCTTATTTTGCACTCAAATAACGGGAATAAAGAAAAAAAAGTTATCTGAAATATTTTGGTTTTCTGTTTTTGTCCTTATTTTGCACCCAACTAACAGGAAAAAAGAAAAAAAAAGTTATCTGAATTATTTTGGTTTTCTGTTTTTGTCCTTATTTTGCACCCAAATAACGGGAAAAAAGAGAAAAAAAATTATCTGATATATTTTGGTTTTCTGTTTCTGTCCTTATTTTGCACCCAAATAACGGGAAAAAATAAAAAAAAAATTATTTGAAATATTTTGGTTTTCTGTTTTTGTCCTTATTTTGCACCCAAATAATAGGGAAAAACAAAAAAAAAGTTATTTGAAATATTTTGGTTTTCTGTTTTTGTCCTTATTTTGCACCCAAATAACAGGAAAAAATAAAAAAAAAGTTATTTGAAATATTTTGTTTTTCTGTTTTTGTCCTTATTTTGCACCCAAATAACGGGAAAAAATAAAAAAAAGTTATTTGAAATATTTTGGTTTTCTGTTTTTGTCCTTATTTTGCACCCAAATAATAGGGAAAAACAAAAAAAAAGTTATTTGAAATATTTCGGTTTTCTGTTTTTGTCCTTATTTTGCACCCAAATAACAGGAAAAAATAAAAAAAAAGTTATTTGAAATATTTTGGTTTTCTGTTTTTGTCCTTATTTTGCACACAAATAACGGAAAAAATAAAAAAAAAGTTATCTGAAATATTTTGGTTTTCTGGTTTTGTCCTTATTTTGCACCCAAATAACGGGAAAAAATAAAAAAAAAGTTATTTGAAATATTTTGGTTTTCTGTTTTTGTCCTTATTTTGCACCCAAATAATAGGGAAAAACAAAAAAAAAAGTTATTTGAAATATTTTGGTTTTCTGTTTTTGTCCTTATTTTGCACCCAAATAACAGGAAAAAAGAAAAAAAAAGTTATCTGAATTATTTTGGTTTTCTGTTTTTGTCCTTATTTTGCACCCAAATAACGGGAAAAAAGAGAAAAAAAATTATCTGATATATTTTGGTTTTCAGTTTCTGTCCTTATTTTGCCCCCAAATAACGGGAAAAAATAAAAAAAAAGTTATTTCAAATATTTTGGTTTTCTATTTTTGTCCTTATTTTGCACCCAAATAAAGGGAAAAAATAAAAAAAAAGTAATTTTAAATATTTTGGTTTTCTGTTTTTGTCCTTATTTTGAACCAAAATAACGGGAAAAAATAAAACAAAAGTTATTTGAAATATTTTGGTTTTCTGTTTTTGTCCTTATTTGGCACCCAAATAAGGGGAAAAAGAAAAAAAAAGTTATTTGAAATATTTTGGTTTTCTGTTTTTGTCCTTATTTTGCACCCAAATAACGGGAAAAAATAAAAAAAAAGTAATTTGAAATATTTTGGTTTTCTGTTTTTGTCCTTATTTTGCACCCAAATAACGGGAAAAAAAAATTATTTGAAATATTTTGGTTTTCTGTTTTTGTCCCTTATTTTGCACCCAAATAACGGGAAAAAATAAAAAAAAAGTTATCTGAAATATTTTGGTTTTCTGTTTTTGTCCTTATTTTGCACCCAAATAACGGGAAAAAATAAAAAAAAAGTTATTTGAAATATTTTGGTTTTCTCTTTTTGTCCTTATTTTGCACCCAAATAACGGAAAAAAAGAAAAAAAAAGTTATTTGAAATACTTTGGTTTTCTGTTTTTGTCCTTATTTTGCACTCAAATAACGGGAATAAAGAAAAAAAAGTTATCTGAAATATTTTGGTTTTCTGTTTTTGTCCTTATTTTGCACCCAAATAACGGGGAAAAAAAACAATTATTTGAAATATTTTGGTTTTCTGTTTTTGTCCTTATTTTGCACACAAATAACGGAAAAAATAAAAAAAAAGTTATCTGAAATATTTTGGTTTTCTGGTTTTGTCCTTATTTTGCACCCAAATAACGGGAAAAAATAAAAAAAAAGTTATTTGAAATATTTTGGTTTTCTCTTTTTGTCCTTATTTTGCACCCAAATAACGGAAAAAAAGAAAAAAAAAGTTATTTGAAATACTTTGGTTTTCTGTTTTTGTCCTTATTTTGCACTCAAATAACGGGAATAAAGAAAAAAAAGTTATCTGAAATATTTTGGTTTTCTGTTTTTGTCCTTATTTTGCACCCAAATAACAGGAAAAAAGAAAAAAAAAGTTATCTGAATTATTTTGGTTTTCTGTTTTTGTCCTTATTTTGCACCCAAATAACGGGAAAAAAGAGAAAAAAAATTATCTGATATATTTTGGTTTTCTGTTTTTGTCCTTATTTTGCACCCAAATAACGGGAAAAAAGAGAAAAAAAATTATCTGATATATTTTGGTTTTCTGTTTCTGTCCTTATTTTGCACCCAAATAACGGGAAAAAATAAAAAAAAAGTTATTTGAAATATTTTGGTTTTCTGTTTTTGTCCTTATTTTGCTCCCAAATAATAGGGAAAAACAAAAAAAAAAGTTATTTGAAATATTTTGGTTTTCTGTTTTTGTCCTTATTTTGCACCCAAATAACAGGAAAAAATAAAAAAAAAGTTATTTGAAATATTTTGGTTTTCGGTTTTTGTCCTTATTTTGCACCCAAATAACAGGAAAAAAGAAAAAAAATTATCTGAATTATTTTGGTTTTCTGTTTTTGTCCTTATTTTGCACCCAAATAACGGAAAAAAGAGAAAAAAAATTATCTGATATATTTTAGTTTTCTGTTTCTGTCCTTATTTTTCACCTAAATAACGGGAAAAAATAAAAAAAAAGTTATTTGAAATATTTTGGTTTTCTGTTTTTGTCCTTATTTTGCACCCAAATAATAGGGAAAAACAAAAAAAAAGTTATTTGAAATATTTTGGTTTTCTGTTTTTGTCCTTATTTTGCACCCAAATAACGGGAAAAAATAAGAAAAAAGTTATTTGAAATATTTTGGTTTTCTGTGTTTGTCCTTATTTTGCACCCAAATAACGGGAAAAAATAAAAAAAAAGTTATTTGAAATATTTTGTTTTTCTGTTTTTGTCCTTATTTTGCACCCAAATAACGGGAAAAAAGAAAAAAAAAGTTATTTGAAATACTTTGGTTTTCTGTTTTTGTCCTTATTTTGCACTCAAATAACGGGAATAAAGAAAAAAAAGTTATCTGAAATATTTTGGTTTTCTGTTTTTGTCCTTATTTTGCACCCAAATAACGGGGAAAAAAAACAATTATTTGAAATATTTTGGTTTTCTGTTTTTGTCCTTATTTTGCACACAAATAACGGAAAAAATAAAAAAAAAGTTATCTGAAATATTTTGGTTTTCTGGTTTTGTCCTTATTTTGCACCCAAATAACGGGAAAAAATAAAAAAAAAGTTATTTGAAATATTTTGGTTTTCTCTTTTTGTCCTTATTTTGCACCCAAATAACGGAAAAAAAGAAAAAAAAAGTTATTTGAAATACTTTGGTTTTCTGTTTTTGTCCTTATTTTGCACTCAAATAACGGGAATAAAGAAAAAAAAGTTATCTGAAATATTTTGGTTTTCTGTTTTTGTCCTTATTTTGCACCCAAATAACAGGAAAAAAGAAAAAAAAAGTTATCTGAATTATTTTGGTTTTCTGTTTTTGTCCTTATTTTGCACCCAAATAACGGGAAAAAAGAGAAAAAAAATTATCTGATATATTTTGGTTTTCTGTTTTTGTCCTTATTTTGCACCCAAATAACGGGAAAAAAGAGAAAAAAAATTATCTGATATATTTTGGTTTTCTGTTTCTGTCCTTATTTTGCACCCAAATAACGGGAAAAAATAAAAAAAAAGTTATTTGAAATATTTTGGTTTTCTGTTTTTGTCCTTATTTTGCTCCCAAATAATAGGGAAAAACAAAAAAAAAAGTTATTTGAAATATTTTGGTTTTCTGTTTTTGTCCTTATTTTGCACCCAAATAACAGGAAAAAATAAAAAAAAAGTTATTTGAAATATTTTGGTTTTCGGTTTTTGTCCTTATTTTGCACCCAAATAACAGGAAAAAAGAAAAAAAATTATCTGAATTATTTTGGTTTTCTGTTTTTGTCCTTATTTTGCACCCAAATAACGGAAAAAAGAGAAAAAAAATTATCTGATATATTTTAGTTTTCTGTTTCTGTCCTTATTTTTCACCTAAATAACGGGAAAAAATAAAAAAAAAGTTATTTGAAATATTTTGGTTTTCTGTTTTTGTCCTTATTTTGCACCCAAATAATAGGGAAAAACAAAAAAAAAGTTATTTGAAATATTTTGGTTTTCTGTTTTTGTCCTTATTTTGCACCCAAATAACGGGAAAAAATAAGAAAAAAGTTATTTGAAATATTTTGGTTTTCTGTGTTTGTCCTTATTTTGCACCCAAATAACGGGAAAAAATAAAAAAAAAGTTATTTGAAATATTTAGTTTTTCTGTTTTTGTCCTTATTTTGCACCCAAATAACGGGAAAAAATAAAAAGAAAGTTATTTGAAATATTTTGGTTTTCTGTTTTTGGCCTTATTTTGCACCCAAATAACGGGAAAAAATAAAAAAAAAGTTATTTGAAATATTTTGGTTTTCTGTTTTTGTCCTTATTTTGCACCCAAATAATAGGGAAAAACAAAAAAAAAAGTTATTTGAAATATTTTGGTTTTCTGTTTTTGTCCTTATTTTGCACCCAAATAACAGGAAAAAAGAAAAAAAAAGTTATCTGAATTATTTTGGTTTTCTGTTTTTGTCCTTATTTTGCACCCAAATAACGGGAAAAAAGAGAAAAAAAATTATCTGATATATTTTGGTTTTCAGTTTCTGTCCTTATTTTGCCCCCAAATAACGGGAAAAAATAAAAAAAAAGTTATTTCAAATATTTTGGTTTTCTATTTTTGTCCTTATTTTGCACCCAAATAAAGGGAAAAAATAAAAAAAAAGTAATTTTAAATATTTTGGTTTTCTGTTTTTGTCCTTATTTTGAACCAAAATAACGGGAAAAAATAAAACAAAAGTTATTTGAAATATTTTGGTTTTCTGTTTTTGTCCTTATTTGGCACCCAAATAAGGGGAAAAAGAAAAAAAAAGTTATTTGAAATATTTTGGTTTTCTGTTTTTGTCCTTATTTTGCACCCAAATAACGGGAAAAAATAAAAAAAAAGTAATTTGAAATATTTTGGTTTTCTGTTTTTGTCCTTATTTTGCACCCAAATAACGGGAAAAAAAAATTATTTGAAATATTTTGGTTTTCTGTTTTTGTCCCTTATTTTGCACCCAAATAACGGGAAAAAATAAAAAAAAAGTTATCTGAAATATTTTGGTTTTCTGTTTTTGTCCTTATTTTGCACCCAAATAACGGGAAAAAATAAAAAAAAAGTTATTTGAAATATTTTGGTTTTCTCTTTTTGTCCTTATTTTGCACCCAAATAACGGAAAAAAAGAAAAAAAAAGTTATTTGAAATACTTTGGTTTTCTGTTTTTGTCCTTATTTTGCACTCAAATAACGGGAATAAAGAAAAAAAAGTTATCTGAAATATTTTGGTTTTCTGTTTTTGTCCTTATTTTGCACCCAAATAACGGGGAAAAAAAACAATTATTTGAAATATTTTGGTTTTCTGTTTTTGTCCTTATTTTGCACACAAATAACGGAAAAAATAAAAAAAAAGTTATCTGAAATATTTTGGTTTTCTGGTTTTGTCCTTATTTTGCACCCAAATAACGGGAAAAAATAAAAAAAAAGTTATTTGAAATATTTTGGTTTTCTCTTTTTGTCCTTATTTTGCACCCAAATAACGGAAAAAAAGAAAAAAAAAGTTATTTGAAATACTTTGGTTTTCTGTTTTTGTCCTTATTTTGCACTCAAATAACGGGAATAAAGAAAAAAAAGTTATCTGAAATATTTTGGTTTTCTGTTTTTGTCCTTATTTTGCACCCAAATAACAGGAAAAAAGAAAAAAAAAGTTATCTGAATTATTTTGGTTTTCTGTTTTTGTCCTTATTTTGCACCCAAATAACGGGAAAAAAGAGAAAAAAAATTATCTGATATATTTTGGTTTTCTGTTTTTGTCCTTATTTTGCACCCAAATAACGGGAAAAAAGAGAAAAAAAATTATCTGATATATTTTGGTTTTCTGTTTCTGTCCTTATTTTGCACCCAAATAACGGGAAAAAATAAAAAAAAAGTTATTTGAAATATTTTGGTTTTCTGTTTTTGTCCTTATTTTGCTCCCAAATAATAGGGAAAAACAAAAAAAAAAGTTATTTGAAATATTTTGGTTTTCTGTTTTTGTCCTTATTTTGCACCCAAATAACAGGAAAAAATAAAAAAAAAGTTATTTGAAATATTTTGGTTTTCGGTTTTTGTCCTTATTTTGCACCCAAATAACAGGAAAAAAGAAAAAAAATTATCTGAATTATTTTGGTTTTCTGTTTTTGTCCTTATTTTGCACCCAAATAACGGAAAAAAGAGAAAAAAAATTATCTGATATATTTTAGTTTTCTGTTTCTGTCCTTATTTTTCACCTAAATAACGGGAAAAAATAAAAAAAAAGTTATTTGAAATATTTTGGTTTTCTGTTTTTGTCCTTATTTTGCACCCAAATAATAGGGAAAAACAAAAAAAAAGTTATTTGAAATATTTTGGTTTTCTGTTTTTGTCCTTATTTTGCACCCAAATAACGGGAAAAAATAAGAAAAAAGTTATTTGAAATATTTTGGTTTTCTGTGTTTGTCCTTATTTTGCACCCAAATAACGGGAAAAAATAAAAAAAAAGTTATTTGAAATATTTTGTTTTTCTGTTTTTGTCCTTATTTTGCACCCAAATAACGGGAAAAAAGAAAAAAAAAGTTATTTGAAATACTTTGGTTTTCTGTTTTTGTCCTTATTTTGCACTCAAATAACGGGAATAAAGAAAAAAAAGTTATCTGAAATATTTTGGTTTTCTGTTTTTGTCCTTATTTTGCACCCAAATAACGGGGAAAAAAAACAATTATTTGAAATATTTTGGTTTTCTGTTTTTGTCCTTATTTTGCACACAAATAACGGAAAAAATAAAAAAAAAGTTATCTGAAATATTTTGGTTTTCTGGTTTTGTCCTTATTTTGCACCCAAATAACGGGAAAAAATAAAAAAAAAGTTATTTGAAATATTTTGGTTTTCTCTTTTTGTCCTTATTTTGCACCCAAATAACGGAAAAAAAGAAAAAAAAAGTTATTTGAAATACTTTGGTTTTCTGTTTTTGTCCTTATTTTGCACTCAAATAACGGGAATAAAGAAAAAAAAGTTATCTGAAATATTTTGGTTTTCTCTTTTTGTCCTTATTTTGCACCCAAATAACGGAAAAAAAGAAAAAAAAAGTTATTTGAAATATTTTGGTTTTCTGTTTTTGTCCTTATTTTGCACTCAAATAACGGGAATAAAGAAAAAAAAGTTATCTGAAATATTTTTGTTTTCTGTTTTTGTCCTTATTTTGCACCCAAATAACGGGAAAAAAGAGACAAAAAATTATCTGATATATTTTGGTTTTCTGTTTCTGTCCTTATTTTGCACCCAAATAACGGGAAAAAATAAAAAAAAAGTTATTTGAAATATTTTGGTTTTCTGTTTTTGTCCTTATTTTGCACCCAAATAATAGGGAAAAACAAAAAAAAAAGTTATTTGAAATATTTTGGTTTTCTGTTTTTGTCCTTATTTTGCACCCAAATAACAGGAAAAAATAAAAAAAAAGTTATTTGAAATATTTTGGTTTTCTGTTTTTGTCCTTATTTTGCACCCAAATAACAGGAAAAAAGAAAAAAAAGTTATCTGAATTATTTTGGTTTTCTGTTTTTGTCCTTATTTTGCACCCAAATAACGGAAAAAAGAGAAACAAAATTATCTGATATATTTTAGTTTTCTGTTTCTGTCCTTATTTTTCACCTAAATAACGGGAAAAAATAAAAAAAAAGTTATTTGAAATATTTTGGTTTTCTGTTTTTGTCCTTATTTTGCACCCAAATAATAGGGAAAAACAAAAAAAAAAGTTATTTGAAATATTTTGGTTTTCTGTTTTTGTCCTTATTTTGCACCCAAATAACGGGAAAAAATAAAAAAAAAGTTATTTGAAATATTTTGGTTTTCTGTGTTTGTCCTTATTTTGCACCCAAATAACGGGAAAAAATAAAAAAAAAGTTATTTGAAATATTTTGTTTTTCTGTTTTTGTCCTTATTTTGCACCCAAATAACGGGAAAAAATAAAAAGGAAGTTATTTGAAATATTTTGGTTTTCTGTTTTTGGCCTTATTTTGCACCCAAATAACGGGGGAAAAAAAAAAAGTTATCTGAAATATTTTGGTTTTCGGTTTTTGTACTTCTTTTGCACCCAAATAACGGGAAAAAATAAAAAAAAAGTTATTTGAAATATTTTGGTTTTCTGTTTTTGTCCTTATTTTGCACCCAAATAACGGGAGAAAAAAAAAATTATTTGAAATATTTTGGTTTTCTGTTTTTGTCCTTATTTTGCACCCAAATAACGGGAAAAAATAAAAAAAAAGTTATCTGAAATATTTTGGTTTTCTGTTTTTGTCCTTATTTTGCACCCAAATAACGGGAAAAAAAAAAAAAAAAGATATTTCAAATATTTTGGTTTTCTGTTTTTGTCCTTATTTTGCACCCAAATAACGGGAAAAAAAAAAAGTTATCTGAAATATTTTGGTGTTCGGTTTTTGTCCTTATTTTGCACCCAAATAACGGGAAAAAATAAAAAAAAAGTAATTTGAAATATTTTGGTTTTCTGTTTTTGTCCTTATTTTGCACCCAAATAACGGGAAAAAAAAAATTATTTGAAATATTTTGGTTTTCTGTTTTTGTCCTTATTTTGCACCCAAATAACGGGAAAAAATAAAAAAAAAGTTATCTGAAATATTTTGGTTTTCTGTTTTTGTCCTTATTTTGCACCCAAATAACGGGAAAAAATAAAAAAAAAGTAATTTTAAATATTTTGGTTTTCAGTTTTTGTCCTTATTTTGCACCCAAATAACGGGGAAAAAAAACAATTATTTGAAATATTTTGGTTTTCTGTTTTTGTCCTTATTTTGCACACAAATAACGGAAAAAATAAAAAAAAAGTTATTTGAAATATTTTGATTTTCTGTTTTTGTTCTTATTTTGCACCCAAATAACGGGAAAAAATAAAAAAAAAGTTATTTGAAATATTTTGGTTTTCTGTTTTTGTCCTTATTTTGCACCGAAATAACGGGAAAAAATAAAAAAAAAGTTATTTGAAATATTTTCGTTTTCTGTTTTTGTCCTTATTTTGCACCCAAATAAGGGGAAAAAAGAAAAAAAAAGTTATTTGAAATATTTTGGTTTTCTATTTTTGTCCTTATTTTGCACCCAAATAACGAGAAAAAATAAAAAAAAAGTAATTTTAAATATTTTAGTTTTCTGTTTTTGACCTTATTTTGCACCCAAATAACGGGAAAAAATAAAACAAAAGTTATTTGAAATATTTTGGTTTTCTGTTTTTGTCCTTATTTGGCACCCAAATAAGGGGAAAAAAAAAAAAAAGTTATTTGAAATATTTTAGTTTTCTGTTTTTGTCCTTATTTTGCACCCAAATAACGGGATAAAATAAAAAAAAAGTAATTTTAAATATTTTGGTTTTCAGTTTTTGTCCTTATTTTGCACCCAAATAACGGGGAAAAAAAAAAATTATTTGAAATATTTTGGTTTTCTGTTTTTGTCCTTATTTTGCACCCAAATAATAGGGAAAAACAAAAAAAAAAGTTATTTGAAATATTTTGGTTTTCTGTTTTTGTCCTTATTTTGCACCCAAATAACGGGAAAAAATAAAAAAAAAGTTATTTGAAATATTTTGGTTTTCTGTGTTTGTCCTTATTTTGCACCCAAATAACGGAAAAAATAAAAAAAAAGTTATTTGAAATATTTTGGTTTTCTATTTTTGTTCTTATTTTGCGCCCAAATAACGGGAAAAAATAAAAAAAAAGTTATTTGAAATATTTTAGTTTTCTGTTTTTGTCCTTATTTTGCACCCAAATAACGGGAAAAAAGAAAAAAAAAGTTATTTGAAATATTTTGGTTTTCTTTTTTGTCTATAGGCCGGCGTATGCTCTTATTATTTATTGACTAAAACACACTTTTTTCGGTCTATATTACATTTACGTTTTATTTAGATATATTTATAATTTATTTAGTTTATGTTTTATTTTACATTAATTTATTTTAGTGTTAAGTATTTATTTTTTACTTATTGATAATTTAGTTTTTCACTTTCTTATTTATACAATAATAATCTCCACTTCATTTGATTTTTACTTTAATTTATCGATTTTCAGAGTTTTACTCTTCACCTTGACGGCTTAACGAGAAGTGATTAAAAAACTACAAGAAAGAAACTCTTACTCTCATTAGATTTTTTTTTTTTTATTAAAATGATGGTGTGATAAAATTGCATTCTTATTAGAATTGCATCATCATTTTAATTCGTGACCAATGCGTTGACCGCTGTTGCTATGCAACTTTTATTTTGTGCATTTTAAATAAATGAATGGTCACTACAGTACCCTCCTTCCAGTAGGACAACGTTCTACGAAAACAAAACACGAAAGGTTTGAAGAGAAAGAGGAAACTAATATAAGAATACAATAGAAATTTTTGAAATATATATGCTTGAAATGGAAAGTCTGAAAATAGATTTTTAATGTTTATTACTAAAATTTTTTTTAATTTGAAATTGAATAGAAAGTTAATGAAGTGTTAATTATTTGAAAGACACAGATTTTACGTTTGTTTGTTTTTTAATACAGAGTATACCTAAAGCCGGTTTTAACCGATCTATTGAGAGAGACGTGTTTTTACCATTTACGTTCACCACAAAGTATTTTCTGAATCGTCTAATTACTGAGAACGGACCTTCGTAGGTTTGTTGTAATGACTTTTTGACTTTGTCAACCCTAATAAATACTTGTTTGCAATCTTGTAACGATTTTGGAATGAAAATATTGGATTGATTTGAGGTTCTAGGTTCTGATGTTTGAAGGTTCTGCATGAACTGCCTAAGCTTGTCTACCATTGTGAACGAATCTGATTCTGAAATAGAAGTTTTTATGAATATTTCACCCGGTATTCTTAATGTTTGTCCATACAGCATTTCTGCAGGAGAACATTGCAAATCTTCTTTGTACGCAACGCGTATGCCAAGTAAGACGATTGGTAATTCATCACTCCAGTAGGTGGTATTACACCTAGCCATTAATGCAGCTTTCAAATGCCTATGAAAACGTTCCACCAAACCATTGGATTGGGGATGGTACGAAGTAGTTCGAATATGATGAGCACCGATTAAGTTAGTTAATGCAGAAAACAAACGAGACATGAACTGAGAACCGCGATCAGTTGTAATGATAGATGGTACACCAAATCTAGAAACGTATTGTGAAATGAATGTTTTAGCTACTGTTTCTGTGGAAATATCCTTGATAGGGTACGCCTCTGGCCATCTAGAAAACCGATCGACAATTGTTAAAACATATTGGAAACCTGAAGATATATGTAACGGACCAACCAAATCTAAGTGGATATGTTCAAAACGAGAATTTGGTACGTTGAATTTCTGAAAAGTTGTACGTGTGTGCTTGTGAACTTTTGACTTTTGACATGCACAGCAGGCTTTCGCCCAATTTCCAACATCTTTGTTGATGCTAGGCCAAAAATATCTAGCAGTTATTAGTTTTCGCGAAGCTCTAATACCTGGGTGCGATAGACTGTGCAGTTTTTCGAAAACATTTCGCCTTAATGAAATTGGAACGAAAAGTCTGTTTGTGCCAGTGCTTGTTTCACATACAATTTTTTCGTCTGTTAATGGCATTGCAACTGATTCGAAAGTTAAATTATTTGATTTAGACTTATTAGCAATATAATCTTGCAAAGTTGAATCTGACTTTTGTTCTGTTATGAAACTACTTTGGTCAAGTGTTAAATTAACTGATGCAGTTTCTACCGGACGTGACAAAAAATCCGCTACAACATTACTGCTACCACTAACATGTCGAATATCGCTAGAAAATTGTGCTATATATTCTAAATGGCGTATTTGCCTAGGACTGCGTTCAGTTTTGGATTCAATAGCACGTGTTAATGGTTTATGGTCAGTGAATATTACAAAACGACGACCCTCTACAAAATACCTAAAGTGTTTGATTGCCAGAAAAATTGCTAAAAGCTCGCGGTCAAAGGCAGAGTATTTTGTTTCAGCTGCCAATTTACTTGAAAAAAACGATAAAGGTTGCCAACATCCATTAACATGTTGTTGCAGCACAGCGCCAACAGCAATGTCACACTCGTCTGGCCATAAAAATTGAGATTTAGATTTGGTTAATTTTTGTAGTGCTGTGAGATGAGAATAAATAGGTGTTAGGTATTCAGCAAGGTGTGGTAAAAACCGATGGTAGTAGTTTACCATCCCTATAAAGCGCTGAATTTGCTTTATTGATGTAGGCTTGGGAAAATCAGAAATGGCTTTTACTTTATCTGCCGAAGGCACGATTCCATCTTTAGAGATTGTGTATCCCAGAAAACTTAGCGAATTAACACCAAAAACGCACTTTGCCGGTTTTATGGGTAAACCGAATTTTGAAAGTCGCTCAAAAAGTATTTTTAAGTGTTCAAGATGGTCTTGTTCACTGCGACTGGCTATCAAAATGTCATCTATGTATACAAATAAAAAAACTAAACCAACAGTTACCTCATTCATAAACCTTTGAAACGTTTGACTAGCGTTTCGAAGACCAAAACCCATTCGCGGAAATTCAAATAAACCAAAAGGCGTGGTTATCGCGGTTTTGTAAATGTCTGCAGTTGCAATTGGAATTTGATGATATGCTCTGAAAAGGTCGATTTTTGAAAATATTACACAATCTGCTAGTTTCATCGTACAATCTTGAATATTAGGTATCGCAAACCTGTCAGGAACTGTTGCTGCATTTAGTCGCCTGTAATCGCCGCATGGGCGCCAGTCTTCATTATCTTTTTTGGGCACTAAATGCAAAGGTGAAGAAACTGGAGAGGACGATGGACAACATATTCCGAGATCGATTATGTGATCGAATTCGATCTTTGCGGCTTTGTGCCTTTTCGGATCGAGACGCCGAGGTAGCTGACCTTTGGTTACAATGCGATGAACTACAGAGTGCTTTGAAGGAAATTTAAATGATGGTGGTGCTGTAATTATTGGACATTTTTTTAGTAATTCATCATATTGGTTTTCAACCATAAAAGTTACTGGAGTTGGCGTATCAATACATTTGGCTGAACAAGCATTAATTGTAATTGATGTTACTGTGTCAACTAGCCGTTTTCTTTTAAGGTCGACTGAAAGACCGAATTTTACTAAAAAATCTGCACCTAAAATTGGCCTATTCACCTCGGCTACTAAGAATTCATGTTTAAAAATACGACGTAAACCTAAATCTATTTCAAGGAGTTTGTTTCCAAAAGTTTGAATTTCTGTGCCATTTGCGGCTGATAAACAGAAATTTGAATTGGCTTTGGAAGAATTTTTGAATTTGTCAGCTGGAATGCAAGACAAATCAGCACCAGTGTCTATGAGAAATCTTAAATTATTTTTCTTATCGAAAATGAAAAGGCGGCTGTTGATATTGTGAGTCTCACTGTTGGCCGCTTTAACAGGAGCATTTATTAGTTTTTTTGATTCGAATTTTGTGAATTCTTGAAACTGCAAGGTGAATCACATTTTATTGCCTTTGTTCCAAGCCTGCGATGATAGTAGCATTTACGTGTTGCACTTGATGATCTATGAGGTGATTTAGACCGAGATTGAAAGTTGGATCTATGCCTATTAGAATTGAATGCACGAAACATTTGTTTCAATTCACCAATTTCTTTTTCCAAACGTTTAATATCTGAATTTTGTGAAGAATTATCAGTTGATTTGTCACGAGAATTTGGTTTAGAGACAGTACAAATGTTTGAAGATGACTGAATGGATTCAAATATTTTATCAGCTGTTTCCAGTATTTTATTTAAATCAGAATCGAGCTGAGGAATCAATGCTATATTAATCAAATTTGGTAAGCGAGAAAGCCAAAGATTTTTGATTAACGTGTCACCTACTGTACCTGACGTACCTGCCAGAACCTTTAAACGTCTATAAAAATCACTTGGTCTACTATCCCCCATTTCCTCATCAGAAATAATTTTTTTTATTCTTTTTTCAATACTCAGTGAATGGCGACGTAAAATTACTTGTTTTAAATTGTCATACAAATTTTCTGCAGGTGGTTGTTCTAAAACATCTAATAATGATTCCGCAACATCTTGCGGTAACGCGGAAACTAAATAATTATATTTTGTTGCATCGGTTTTTATTTTCCCTAACCTGAATTGTGATTCAATTTGTATGAACCATGTGTTTAGCGAATTTGGAAAATAAGGAGGTAACCTAACATGTTGGGCACTAATTATTTCGTGGTGATTCTTTTGTTCTGGCATACTTGCACCAGCTTTATTTTCTGTGTTACTCATTCTGAGATTTTACTATTTGATTTTAAAAAAAATTGAAAAACAAAAATCGATTGGAAAGCAAATTCAAAAAAAAAAAAAAACGTATTTAATAGAATGTAGAACGATGTACTGGAATGAGGTTATTTGTATTATTTTTTTTTATTTTATTATTATTCTCGAGCCAAATGAAAATGAAAATCGAAAGTAAAATTTTGAAAATTGTCAACTTACAAATAAGTAGATTTCAATATCGTTATTATTATGTTTAAATATTTTGTTTTTTCAATATCGTTATTATTATGTTTAAATATTTTGTATTTATTACTTTTATATATTCAATATATTCAAAATAATATATTCAAAAATAAAATTATTATAAAATTATTATATTCAATTTATATATTCAAAATAAAATTATTGAAATTTTATAAAAAAAAAAAAAAAAATATTTTCATATATTCCGAATGAATTATTGAAATTTTTATGAAAATTTATCACTATCATATATATTTGAAAATAAAATTATTGAAAATTTATTAAAAATTTAATTTTCATATATAATTATTGAAATTTTATTAAAAATTTTGTTATTTTTTTTATATATATAATTATTGAACTTTTATGTACGCGAAAACCATCTGGGTTAATTAAAATTTTTAATTGTCATTTCATTATATTTGCCAAAATATTTCTTTGTAACCACAAATAAAATGTTTTCAAACTATCAAATTTTGAGAAAGCTTTTTTTTCTTTTTTATATATAAAAATTTTCGAAAAACTCTCAAATTTTGCAGAAAGCTTTTATTTTTTATAAAAATTTTCGAAACACTCTCAAATTTTTGCAGAAAGCTTCTTATTTTATTTAAGTTAAGTGTGTATACGTATTAACTTTTTGTGTTACCGCGAGAAAATCGTATTGAAATTGAGCAAATATAATTTTACTTGTGGAATATAATGAAATGATGAAAATGAGTATTATATACTCTTTTTCTTTTATTATATAAAATATGTATGAAAATATATATGAAATTTTTACATATGAAAATAATACTTTTTTTAGAAAAATATATTGTATTTTAAAGTTTTTAAATATGAAAATATATTTTTTTTAGAAAAATATATTGTATTTTAAAGTTTTTTAATATGAAAATAAATTTGTCCTTTTCTTTTAGAAAAATATTTGTAAATTGAAAAATTATGAAATTTGTCCTATTTAGCAAAATATACTACTATTTAAGTAGAAAATATATGTAGTCTAAATTTTAGTTCTTTACTATTTGAATTTAAATATTGAAATTTAAAATCTAATTTTTTTTTTACAATATTTTCATGCTAAATTATCTTTTTTTTTATATAACCATATATCTATATATATATGTCTGATGTTATAATATAATTTATAAATTGTACATACAATAATTTTTGTGTTTTTTCTGATGAAATCAAATGATGAAAATGTGACGATGTTGTATGATGAACTTGATGGTCTTTGTACTGTGATGATGAAAAATGTGATGCAAAAGACGATGAAGAAAAATGTCCAACGATAAGATGAAAAAAAATCTAGTTGAATTGGATGATTTTTGTTTTTGCAGCAATTTTTCTTCCAAAAAAAGAAAATATTAATTAATTGTTGCAATTAATTATGTGCGTGACTGTACTGAAATATTTTTTAATTTATTTTTTTTTTTTTTTTGTTGCTACTTCGTTGCACGTGTTTGTACCGGCAATTGTCGGTTGGTAAGAAGAAAATTGGTACAGTTACGAAGATGGTTTTTGTAGACACCAATTATTATTTCAATTATGGTAATTTTTACCAATTAGGAAAATTTTAAATGGTTTTTTCACTACACTTTTTACTTATAAGTTTTTAATGTTTTTTTTGTGGTCACAAATTATAAATTTTAACGTTCCGGGGTCACCAATTATAGGCCGGCGTATGTTCTTATTATTTATTGACTAAAACACACTTTTTTTCGGTCTATATTACATTTACGTTTTATTTAGATATATTTATAATTTATTTAGTTTATGTTTTATTTTACATTAATTTATTTTAGTGTTAAGTATTTATTTTTTACTTATTGATAATTTAATTTTCCACTTTCTTATTTATACAATAATAATCTTTACTTCATTTGATTTTTACTTTAATTTATCGATTTTCAGAGTTTTACTTTTCACCTTGACGGCTTAACGAGAAGTGATTAAAAAAACTACAAGAAAGAAACTCTTACTCTCATTAGATTTTTTTTTTTTATTAAAATGATGGTGTGATAAAATTGCATTCTTATTAGAATTTTAATGCGTGACCAATTGCATCATCATTTTAATGCGTGACCAATGCGTTGACCGCTGTTGCTATGCAACTTTTATTTTGGGCATTTTAAATAATGGTCACTACATGTCCTTATTTTGCCCCAAATAACGGGAAAAAAGAAAAAAAAATTTATTTGAAATATTTTGGTTTTCTGTTTTTGTCCATATTTTGCACCCAAATAACGGGAAAAAATAAAAAAAGAGTTATTTTAAATATTTTGGTTTTCTGTTTTTGTCCTTATTTTGCACCCAAATAACGGGAAAAAATAAAAAAAAAGTTATTTGAAATATTTTGTTTTTCTGTTTTTGTCCTTATTTTGCACCCAAATAACGGGAGAAAAAAAGAATTATTTGAAATATTTTGGTTTTCTGTTTTTGTCCTTATTTTGCACCCAAATAACGGGAAAAAATAAAAAAAAAGTTATCTGAAATATTTTGGTTTTCTGTTTTTGTCCTTATTTTGCACCCAAATAACGGGAAAAAATAAAAAAAAAGTTATTTGAAATATTTTGTTTTTCTGTTTTTGTCCTTATTTTACACCCAAATAACGGGAGAAAAAAAATTTTTTTTGAAATATTTTGGTTTTCAGTTTTTGTCCTTATTTTGCACCCAAATAACGGGAAAAAATAAATAAAAAGTTATTTGAAATATTTTGGTTTTCTGTTTTTGTCCTTATTTTGCACCGAAATAACGGTAAAAAATAAAAAAAAAGTTATTTGAAATATTTTGGTTTTCTGTTTTTGTCCTTATTTTGCACCCAAATAACGGGGGAAAAAAAAAAGTTATCTGAAATATTTTGCTTTTAATTTTTGTCCTTATTTTGCACCCAAATAACGGGAAAAAATAAAACAAAAATTATTTGAAATATTTTGGTTTTCTGTTTTTGTCCTTATTTTGCACCCAAATAACGGGAAAAAAAAATAAAAGTTATTTGAAATATTTTGGTTTTCTGTTTTTGTCCTTATTTTGCACCCAAATAACGGGTAAAAAGAAAAAAAAATTTATTTAAAATATTATGGTTTTCTGCTTTTGTCCTTATTTTGCACCCAAATAACGGGAAAAAATAAAAAAAAAGTTATTTGAAATATTTTGGTTTTCTGTTTTTGTACTAATTTTGCACCCAAATAACGGGAAAAAAAAAAATTATCTTAATTATTTTGGTTTTCTGTTTTTGTCCTTATTTTGCACCCAAATAACCGGAAAAAAAAAAAAAAATTATCTGAGATATTTTGGTTTTCTGTTTTTGTCCTTATTTTGCACCCAAATAACGGGAAAAAAGAAAAAAGAAGTTATTTGAAATATTTTGGTTTTCTGTTTTTGTCCTTATTTTGCACCCAAATACCGGGAAAAAATAAAAAAAAAGTTATTTGAAATATTTTGGTTTTCTGTTTTTGTCCTTACTTTGCACCCAAATAACGGCAAAAAATAAAAAAAAAAAGTTATTTCAAATATATTTTGGTTTTCTGTTTTTGTCCTTATTTTGCACCCAAATAACGGGCAAAAATAAAAAAAAGTTATCTGAAATATTTTGGTATTCTGGTTTTGTCCTTATTTTGCACCCAAATAACGGGAAAAAAGAAAAAAAAAGTTAGCTGAAATATTTTGGTTTTCTGTTTTTGTCCTTATTTTGCACCCAAATAACGGGAAAAAAGAAAAAAAAAGTTATTTGAAATATTTTGGTTTTCTGTTTTTGTCCTTATTTTGCACCCAAATAACGGGAAAAAATAAAAATAAAGTTATTTGAAATATTTTGGTTTTCTGTTTTTGTCTTTATTTTGCACCCAAATAACGGGAAAAAAGAAAAAGAAAGTTATTTGAAATATTCCGGTTTTCTGTTTTTGTCCTTATTTTGCACCCTAAAACGGGAAAAAATAAAAAAAAACTTATTTGAAATATTTTGGTTTTCTGTTTTTGTCCTTACTTTGCACCCAAATAACGGGTAAAAAGAAAAAAAAATGTATTTGAAATATTTTGGTTTTCTGTTTTTGTCCTTATTTTGCACCCAAATAACGGGAAAAAAGAAAAAAAAAGTTATCTGAATTATTTTGGTTTTCTGTTTTTGTCCTTATTTTGCACCCAAATAACGGGGAAAAATAAAAATAAAGTTATTTGAAATATTTTGGTTTTCTGTTTTTGTCTTTATTTTGCACCCAAATAACGGGAAAAAAGAAAAAGAAAGTTATTTGAAATATTCCGGTTTTCTGTTTTTGTCCTTATTTTGCACCCAAATAACGGGAAAAAAGAAAAAAAAATTTATTTAAAATATTATGGTTTTCTAGTTTTGTCCTTATTTTGCACCCAAATAACGGGAAAAAATAAAAAAAAAGTTATCTGAAATATTTTGCTTTTAATTTTTGTCCTTATTTTGCACCCAAATACCGGGAAAAAATAAAAAAAAAGTTATTTGAAATATTTTGGTTTTCTGTTTTTGTCCTTACTTTGCACCCAAATAACGGCAAAAAATAAAAAAAAAAAGTTATTTCAAATATATTTTGGTTTTCTGTTTTTGTCCTTATTTTGCACCCAAATAACGGGCAAAAATAAAAAAAAGTTATCTGAAATATTTTGGTATTCTGGTTTTGTCCTTATTTTGCACCCAAATAACGGGAAAAAAGAAAAAAAAAGTTAGCTGAAATATTTTGGTTTTCTGTTTTTGTCCTTATTTTGCACCCAAATAACGGGAAAAAAGAAAAAAAAAGTTATCTGAAATATTTTGGTATTCTGGTTTTGTCCTTATTTTGCACCCAAATAACGGGAAAAAAGAAAAAAAAAAGTTAGCTGAAATATTTTGGTTTTCTGTTTTTGTCCTTGTTTTGCACCCAAATACCGGGAAAAAATAAAAAAAAAGTTATTTGAAATATTTTGGTTTTCTGTTTTTGTCCTTACTTTGCACCCAAATAACGGCAAAAAATAAAAAAAAAAAGTTATTTCAAATATATTTTGGTTTTCTGTTCTTGTCCTTATTTTGCACCCAAATAACGGGCAAAAATAAAAAAAAGTTATCTGAAATATTTTGGTATTCTGGTTTTGTCCTTATTTTGCACCCAAATAACGGGAAAAAAGAAAAAAAAGTTAGCTGAAATATTTTGGTTTTCTGTTTTTGTCCTTATTTTGCACCCAAATAACGGGTAAAAAGAAAAAAAAATGTATTTGAAATATTTTGGTTTTCTGTTTTTGTCCTTATTTTGCACCCAAATAACGGGAAAAAAGAAAAAAAAAGTTATCTGAATTATTTTGGTTTTCTGTTTTTGTCCTTATTTTGCACCCAAATAACGGGGAAAAAAAAAAGTTATCTGAAATATTTTGGTGTTCGGTTTTTGTCCTTATTTTGCACCCAAATAACGGGAAAAAATAAAAAAAAAGTAATTTGTAATATTTTGGTTTTCTGTTTTTGTCCTTATTTTGCACCCAAATAACGGGAAAAAAAAAATTATTTGAAATATTTTGGTTTTCTGGTTTTGTCCTTATTTTGCACCCAAATAACGGGAAAAAATAAAAAAAAAGTTATTTGAAATATTTTGGTTTTCTCTTTTTGTCCTTATTTTGCACCCAAATAATGGGAAAAAAGAAAAAAAAAGTAATTTGAAATATTTTGGTTTTCTGTTTTTGTGCTTATTTTGCACCCAAATAACGGGAAAAAAAAAATTATTTGAAATAATTTGGTTTTGTGTTTATGTCCTTATTTTGCACCCAAATAACGGGAAAAAAGAGAAAAAAAATTATCTGAAATTTTTTGGTTTTCTGTTCTTGTCCTTATTTTGCACCCAAATAACGGGAAAAAAGAGAAAAAAAATTATCTGATATATTATGGTTTTCTGTTTTTGTCCTTATTTTGCACCCAAATAACGGGAAAAAATAAAAAAAAAGTTATTTGAAATTTTTGGTTTTCTGTTTTTGTCCTTATTTTGCACCCAAATAATAGGGAAAAACAAAAAAAAAAGTTATTTGAAATATTTTGGTTTTCTGTTTTTGTCCTTATTTTGCACCCAAATAACGGGAAAAAATAAAAAAAAAGTTATTTGAAATATTTTGTTTTTCTGTTTTTGTCGTTATTTTGCACCCAAATAACGGGAAAAAATAAAAAAAAAGTTATTTGAAATATTTTGGTTTTCTCTTTTTGTCCTTATTTTGCACCCAAATAACGGGCAAAAATAAAAAAAAGTTATCTGAAATATTTTGGTTTTCTGGTTTTGTCCTTATTTTGCACCCAAATAACGGGAAAAAATAAAAAAAAATTTATTTGAAATATTTTGGTTTTCTCTTTTTGTCCTTATTTTGCACCCAAATAACGGGCAAAAATAAAAAAAAGTTATCTGAAATATTTTGGTTTTCTGTTTTTGTCCTTATTTTCCACCCAAATAACGGAAAAAAGAGAAAAAAAAATTATCTGATATATTTTGGTTTTCTGTTTCTGTCCTTATTGTGCACCCAAATAACGGGAAAAAATAAAAAAAAAGTTATTTGAAATATTTTGGTTTTCTGTTTTTGTCCTTATTTTGCACCCAAATAATAGGGAAAAACAAAAAAAAAGTTATTTGAAATATTTTGGTTTTCTGTTTTTGTCCTTATTTTGCACCCAAACGGGAAAAAATAAAAAAAAAGTTATTTGAAATACTTTGGTTTTCTGTTTTTGTCCTTATTTTGCACCCAAATAACGGGAAAAAATAAAAAAAAAGTTATTTGAAATATTTTGTTTTTCTGTTTTTGTCCTTATTTTGCACCCAAATAACGGGAGAAAAAAAGAATTATTTGAAATATTTTGGTTTTCTGTTTTTGTCCTTATTTTGCACCCAAATAACGGGAAAAAATAAAAAAAAAGATATTTGAAATATTTTGGTTTTCTGTTTTTGTCCTTATTTGGCACCCAAATAAGGGGAAAAAGAAAAAAAAAGTTATTTGAAATATTTTGGTTTTCTGTTTTTGTCCTTATTTTGCACCCAAATAACGGGAGAAAAAAAATTTTTTTTGAAATATTTTGGTTTTCTGTTTTTGTCCTTATTTTGCACCCAAATAACGGGAAAAAATAAAAAAAAAGTTATCTGAAATATTTTGGTTTTCTGTTTTTGTCCTTATTTTGCACCAAATAACGGGGGGAAAAAAAAAGTTATCTGAAATATTTTGGTTTTCGGTTTTTGTACTTATTTTGCACCCAAATAACGGGAAAAAATAAAAAAAAAGTTATTTGCAATATTTTGGTTTTCTGTTTTTGTCCTTATTTTGCACCCACATAACGGGAGAAAAAAAAAAATTATTTGAAATATTTTGGTTTTCTGTTTTTGTCCTTATTTTGCAGCCAAATAACGGGAAAAAATAAAAAAAAAGTTATCTGAAATATTTTGGTTTTCTGTTTTTGTCCTTATTTTGCACCCAAATAACGGGAAAAAAGAAAAAAAAAGTTATTTGAAATATTTTGGTTTTCTGTTTTTGTCCTTATTTTGCACCCAAATAACTGGGAAAAAAAAAGTTATCTGAAATATTTTGGTGTTCGGTTTTTGTCCTTATTTTGCACCCAAATAACGGGAAAAAATAAAAAAAAAGTAATTTGAAATATTTTGGTTTTCTGTTTTTGTCCTTATTTTGCACCCAAATAACGGGAAAAAAAAATTATTTGAAATATTTTGGTTTTCTGTTTTTGTCCTTATTTTGCACCCAAATAACGGGACAAAATAGAAAAATAGTTATCTGAAATATTTTGGTTTTCTGTTTTTGTCGTTATTTTGCACCCAAATAACGGGAAAAAAGAAAAAAAAAGTTATTTGAAATATTTTAGTTTTCTGTTTTTGTCCTTATTTTGCACCCAAATAACGGGAAAAAAAAATTATTTGAAATATTTTGGTTTTCTATTTTTGTCCTTATTTTGCACGCAAATAACGGGAAAAAATAAAAAAAAAGTTATCTGAAATATTTTGGTTTTCTGTTTTTGTCCTTATTTTGCACCCAAATAACGGGAAAAAATAAAAAAAAAGTAATTTTAAATATTTTGGTTTTCAGTTTTTGTCCTTATTTTGCACCCAAATAACGGGGAAAAAAAACAATTATTTGAAATATTTTGGTTTTCTGTTTTTGTCCTTATTTTGCACACAAATAACGGAAAAAATAAAAAAAATGTTATTTGAAATATTTTGGTTTTCTGTTTTTGTTCTTATTTTGCACCCAAATAACGGGAAAAAATAAAAAAAAAATTATTTGAAATATTTTGGTTTTCTGTTTTTGTCCTTATTTTGCACCGAAATAACGGGAAAAAATAAAGAAAAAGATATTTGAAATATTTTGGTTTTCTGTTTTTGTCCTTATTTTGCACCCAAATAAGGGGAAAAAAGAAAAAAAAAGTTATTTGAAATATTTTGGTTTTCTATTTTAGTCCTTATTTTGCACCCAAATAACGGGAAAAAATAAAAAAAAGTAATTTTAAATATTTTGGTTTTCTGTTTTTGTCCTTATTTTGCACCCAAATAACGGGAAAAAATAAAACAAAAGTTATTTCAAATATTTTGGTTTTCTGTTTTTGTCCTTATTTGGCACCCAAATAAGGGGAAAAAGAAAAAAAAAGTTATTTGAAATATTTTGGTTTTCTGTTTTTGTCCTTATTTTGCACCCAAATAACGGGAAAAAATAAAAAAAAAAGTAATTTGAAATATTTTGGTTTTCTGTTTTTGTCCTTATTTTGCACCCAAATAACGGGAAAAAATAAAAAAAAAGTAATTTTAAATATTTTGGTTTTCAGTTTTTGTCCTTATTTTGCACCCAAATAACAGGAAAAAAGAAAAAAAAAGTTATCTGAATTATTTTGGTTTTCTGTTTTTGTCCTTATTTTGCACCCAAATAACGGGAAAAAAGAGAAAACAAATTATCTGATATATTTTGGTTTTCTGTTTCTGTCCTTATTTTACACCCAAATAACGGGAAAAAATAAAAAAAAAGTTATTTGAAATATTTTGGTTTTCTGTTTTTGTCCTTATTTTGCACCCAAATAACGGGAAAAAATAAAACAAAAGTTATTTGAAATATTTTGGTTTTCTGTTTTTGTCCTTATTTTGCACCCAAATAACGGGAAAAAAAAAATTATTTTAAATATTTTGGTTTTCTGTTTTTGTCCTTATTTTGCACCCAAATAACGTTAAAAAATAAAAAAAAAGTTATTTGAAATATTTTGGTTTTCTGTTTTTGTCCTTATTTGGCACCCAAATAAGGGGAAAAAGAAAAAAAAAGTTATTTGAAATATTTTGGTTTTCTGTTTTTGTCCTTATTTTGCACCCAAATAACGGGAAAAAATAAAAAAAAAGTAATTTTAAATATTTTGGTTTTCAGTTTTTGTCCTTATTTTGCACCCAAATAACGGGAAAAAATAAAAAAAAAGTAATTTTAAATATTTTGGTTTTCTGTTTTTGTCCTTATTTTGCACCCAAATAACGGGAAAAAATAAAACAAAAGTTATTTGAAATATTTTGGTTTTCTGTTTTTGTCCTTATTTGGCACCCAAATAAGGGGAAAAAGAAAAAAAAAGTTATTTGAAATATTTTGGTTTTCTGTTTTTGTCCTTATTTTGCACCCAAATAACGGGAAAAAATAAAAAAAAAAGTAATTTGAAATATTTTGGTTTTCTGTTTTTGTCCTTATTTTGCACCCAAATAACGGGAAAAAATAAAAAAAAAGTAATTTTAAATATTTTGGTTTTCAGTTTTTGTCCTTATTTTGCACCCAAATAACGGGAAAAAATAAAAAAAAAGTAATTTTAAATATTTTGGTTTTCTGTTTTTGTCCTTATTTTGCACCCAAATAACGGGAAAAAATAAAACAAAAGTTATTTGAAATATTTTGGTTTTCTGTTTTTGTCCTTATTTGGCACCCAAATAAGGGGAAAAAGAAAAAAAAAGTTATTTGAAATATTTTGGTTTTCTGTTTTTGTCCTTATTTTGCACCCAAATAACGGGAAAAAATAAAAAAAAAGTAATTTGAAATATTTTGGTTTTCTGTTTTTGTCCTTATTTTGCACCCAAATAACGGGAAAAAAAAAATTATTTGAAATATTTTGGTTTTCTGTTTTTGTCCTTATTTTGCACCCAAATAACAGGAAAAAAGAAAAAAAAAGTTATCTGAATTATTTTGGTTTTCTGTTTTTGTCCTTATTTTGCACCCAAATAACGGGAAAAAAGAGAAAACAAATTATCTGATATATTTTGGTTTTCTGTTTCTGTCCTTATTTTACACCCAAATAACGGGAAAAAATAAAAAAAAAGTTATTTGAAATATTTTGGTTTTCTATTTTTGTCCTTATTTTGCACCCAAATAACGGGAAAAAATAAAAAAAAAGTATTTTAAATATTTTGGTTTTCTGTTTTTGTCCTTATTTTGCACCCAAATAACGGGAAAAAATAAAACAAAAGTTATTTGAAATATTTTGGTTTTCTGTTTTTGTCCTTATTTGGCACCCAAATAAGGGGAAAAAGAAAAAAAAAGTTATTTGAAATATTTTGGTTTTCTGTTTTTGTCCTTATTTTGCACCCAAATAACGGGAAAAAATAAAAAAAAAGTAATTTGAAATATTTTGGTTTTCTGTTTTTGTCCTTATTTTGCACCCAAATAACGGGAAAAAAAAAATTATTTGAAATATTTTGGTTTTCTGTTTTTGTCCTTATTTTGCACCCAAATAACGTTAAAAAATAAAAAAAAAGTTATCTGAAATATTTTGGTTTTCTGTTTTTGTCCTTATTTTGCACCCAAATAACGGTAAAAAAAAAAAAGTTATTTGAAATATTTTGGTTTTCTGTTTTTGTCCTTATTTTGCACCCAAATAACGGGGAAAAATAACAATTATTTGAAATATTTTGGTTTTCTGTTTTTGTCCTTATTTTGCACCCAAATAAGGGGAAAAAGAAAAAAAAAGTTATTTGAAATATTTTGGTTTTCTGTTTTTGTCCTTATTTTGCACCCAAATAACGGGAAAAAATAAAAAAAAAAGTTATTTGAAATATTTTGGTTTTCTGTTTTTGTCCTTATTTTGCACCCAAATAACGGGAAAAAATAAAAAAAAAGTAATTTTAAATATTTTGGTTTTCTGTTTTTGTCCTTATTTTGCACCCAAATAACGGGAAAAAATAAAACAAAAGTTATTTGAAATATTTTAGTTTTCTGTTTTTGTCCTTATTTTGCACCCAAATAACGGGAAAAAAAAATTATTTGAAATATTTTGGTTTTCTATTTTTGTCCTTATTTTGCACCCAAATAACGGGAAAAAATAAAAAAAAAAGTTATCTGAAATATTTTGGTTTTCTGTTTTTGTCCTTATTTTGCACCCAAATAACGGGAAAAAATAAAAAAAAAGTAATTTTAAATATTTTGCTTTCAGTTTTTGTCCTTATTTTGCACCCAAATAACGGGGAAAAAAAACAATTATTTGAAATATTTTGGTTTTCTGTTTTTGTCCTTATTTTGCACACAAATAACGGAAAAAATAAAAAAAATGTTATTTGAAATATTTTGGTTTTCTGTTTTTGTTCTTATTTTGCACCCAAATAACGGGAAAAAATAAAAAAAAAATTATTTGAAATATTTTGGTTTTCTGTTTTTGTCCTTATTTTGCACCGAAATAACGGGAAAAAATAAAGAAAAAGATATTTGAAATATTTTGGTTTTCTGTTTTTGTCCTTATTTTGCACCCAAATAAGGGGAAAAAAGAAAAAAAAAGTTATTTGAAATATTTTGGTTTTCTATTTTAGTCCTTATTTTGCACCCAAATAACGGGAAAAAATAAAAAAAAGTAATTTTAAATATTTTGGTTTTCTGTTTTTGTCCTTATTTTGCACCCAAATAACGGGAAAAAATAAAACAAAAGTTATTTCAAATATTTTGGTTTTCTGTTTTTGTCCTTATTTGGCACCCAAATAAGGGGAAAAAGAAAAAAAAAGTTATTTGAAATATTTTGGTTTTCTGTTTTTGTCCTTATTTTGCACCCAAATAACGGGAAAAAATAAAAAAAAAAGTAATTTGAAATATTTTGGTTTTCTGTTTTTGTCCTTATTTTGCACCCAAATAACAGGAAAAAAGAAAAAAAAAGTTATCTGAATTATTTTGGTTTTCTGTTTTTGTCCTTATTTTGCACCCAAATAACGGGAAAAAAGAGAAAACAAATTATCTGATATATTTTGGTTTTCTGTTTCTGTCCTTATTTTACACCCAAATAACGGGAAAAAATAAAAAAAAAGTTATTTGAAATATTTTGGTTTTCTATTTTTGTCCTTATTTTGCACCCAAATAACGGGAAAAAATAAAAAAAAAGTAATTTTAAATATTTTGGTTTTCTGTTTTTGTCCTTATTTTGCACCCAAATAACGGGAAAAAATAAAACAAAAGTTATTTGAAATATTTTGGTTTTCTGTTTTTGTCCTTATTTGGCACCCAAATAAGGGGAAAAAGAAAAAAAAAGTTATTTGAAATATTTTGGTTTTCTGTTTTTGTCCTTATTTTGCACCCAAATAACGGGAAAAAATAAAAAAAAAGTAATTTGAAATATTTTGGTTTTCTGTTTTTGTCCTTATTTTGCACCCAAATAACGGGAAAAAAAAAATTATTTGAAATATTTTGGTTTTCTGTTTTTGTCCTTATTTTGCACCCAAATAACAGGAAAAAAGAAAAAAAAAGTTATCTGAATTATTTTGGTTTTCTGTTTTTGTCCTTATTTTGCACCCAAATAACGGGAAAAAAGAGAAAACAAATTATCTGATATATTTTGGTTTTCTGTTTCTGTCCTTATTTTACACCCAAATAACGGGAAAAAATAAAAAAAAAGTTATTTGAAATATTTTGGTTTTCTATTTTTGTCCTTATTTTGCACCCAAATAACGGGAAAAAATAAAAAAAAAGTAATTTTAAATATTTTGGTTTTCTGTTTTTGTCCTTATTTTGCACCCAAATAACGGGAAAAAATAAAACAAAAGTTATTTGAAATATTTTGGTTTTCTGTTTTTGTCCTTATTTGGCACCCAAATAAGGGGAAAAAGAAAAAAAAAGTTATTTGAAATATTTTGGTTTTCTGTTTTTGTCCTTATTTTGCACCCAAATAACGGGAAAAAATAAAAAAAAAGTAATTTGAAATATTTTGGTTTTCTGTTTTTGTCCTTATTTTGCACCCAAATAACGGGAAAAAAAAAATTATTTGAAATATTTTGGTTTTCTGTTTTTGTCCTTATTTTGCACCCAAATAACGTTAAAAAATAAAAAAAAAGTTATCTGAAATATTTTGGTTTTCTGTTTTTGTCCTTATTTTGCACCCAAATAACGGGAAAAAAAAAAAAGTTATTTGAAATATTTTGGTTTTCTGTTTTTGTCCTTATTTTGCACCCAAATAACGGGGAAAAATAACAATTATTTGAAATATTTTGGTTTTCTGTTTTTGTCCTTATTTTGCACCCAAATAAGGGGAAAAAGAAAAAAAAAGTTATTTGAAATATTTTGGTTTTCTGTTTTTGTCCTTATTTTGCACCCAAATAACGGGAAAAAATAAAAAAAAAAGTTATTTGAAATATTTTGGTTTTCTGTTTTTGTCCTTATTTTGCACCCAAATAACGGGAAAAAAAAATTATTTGAAATATTTTGGTTTTCTATTTTTGTCCTTATTTTGCACCCAAATAACGGGAAAAAATAAAAAAAAAGTTATCTGAAATATTTTGGTTTTCTGTTTTTGTCCTTATTTTGCACTCACATAACGGGAATAAAGAAAAAAAAGTTATCTGAAATATTTTGGTTTTCTGTTTTTGTCCATATTTTGCACCCAAATAACGGGTAAAAAGAAAAAAAAAGTTATTTGAAATATTTTGGTTTTCTGTTTTTGTCCTTATTTTGCACCCAAATAACGGAAAAAAAGAAAAAAAAAGTTATTTGAAATATTTTGGTTTTCTGTTTTTGTCCTTATTTTGCACTCAAATAACGGGAATAAAGAAAAAAAAGTTATCTGAAATATTTTGGTTTTCTGTTTTTGTCCTTATTTTGCACCCAAATAACAGGAAAAAAGAAAAAAAAAGTTATCTGAAATATTTTGGTTTTCTGGTTTTGTCCTTATTTTGCACCCAAATAACGGGAAAGAATTAAAAAAAAGTTATTTGAAATATTTTGGTTTTCTCTTTTTGTCCTTATTTTGCACCCAAATAACGGGAAAAAATAAAAAAAAAGTTATCTGAAATATTTTGGTTTTCTGTTTTTGTCCTTATTTTGCACTCAAATAACGGGAATAAAGAAAAAAAAGTTATCTGAAATATTTTGGTTTTCTGTTTTTGTCCTTATTTTGCACCCAAATAACGGGGAAAAAAAATTATTTGAAATATTTTGGTTTTCTGTTTTTGTCCTTATTTTGCACCCAAATAACGGGAAAAAATAAAACAAAGTTATCTGAAATATTTTGGTTTTCTGTTTTTGTCCTTATTTTGCACCCAAATAACGGGAAAAAAAAAAGTTATTTGAAATATTTTGGTTTTCTGTTTTTGTCCTTATTTTGCACCCAAATAACGGGAAAAAAAAATTATTTGAAATATTTTGGTTTTCTGTTTTTGTCCTAATTTTGCACCCAAATAACGGGAAAAAATAAAAAAAAGTTATCTGAAATATTTTGGTTTTCTGTTTTTGTCCTTATTTTCCACCCAAATAACGGGAAAAAATAAAAAAAAAGTAATTTTAAATATTTTGGTTTTCAGTTTTTGTCCTTATTTTGCACCCAAATAACGGGGAAAAAAACAATTATTTGAAATATTTTGGTTTTCTGTTTTTGTCCTTATTTTGCACACAAATAACGGAAAAAATAAAAAAAAAGTTATATGAAATATTTTGGTTTTCTGGTTTTGTCCTTATTTTGCACCCAAATAACGGGAATAAATAAAAAAAAAGTTATTTGAAATATTTTAGTTTTCTCTTTTTGTCCTTATTTTGCACCCAAATAACGGAGAAAAAGAAAAAAAAAGTTATTTGAAATATTTTGGTTTTCTGTTTTTGTCCTTATTTTGCACTCAAATAACGGGAATAAAGAAAAAAAAGTTATCTGAAATATTTTGGTTTTCTGTTTTTGTCCTTATTTTGCACCCAACTAACTGGAAAAAAGAAAAAAAAAGTTATCTGAATTATTTTGGTTTTCTGTTTTTGTCCTTATTTTGCACCCAAATAACGGGAAAAAAGAGAAAAAAAATTATCTGATATATTTTGGTTTTTTGTTTCTGTCCTTATTTTGCACCCAAATAACGGGAAAAAATAAAAAAAAAATTATTTGAAATATTTTGGTTTTCTGTTTTTGTCCTTATTTTGCACCCAAATAATAGGGAAAAACAAAAAAAAAGTTATTTGAAATATTTTGGTTTTCTGTTTTTGTCCTTATTTTGCACCCAAATAACAGGAAAAAATAAAAAAAAAGTTATTTGAAATATTTTGTTTTTCTGTTTTTGTCCTTATTTTGCACCCAAATAACGGGAAAAAATAAAAAAAAGTTATTTGAAATATTTTGGTTTTCTGTTTTTGTCCTTATTTTGCACCCAAATAATAGGGAAAAACAAAAAAAAAGTTATTTGAAATATTTCGGTTTTCTGTTTTTGTCCTTATTTTGCACCCAAATAACAGGAAAAAATAAAAAAAAAGTTATTTGAAATATTTTGGTTTTCTGTTTTTGTCCTTATTTTGCACACAAATAACGGAAAAAATAAAAAAAAAGTTATCTGAAATATTTTGGTTTTCTGGTTTTGTCCTTATTTTGCACCCAAATAACGGGAAAAAATAAAAAAAAAGTTATTTGAAATATTTTGGTTTTCTGTTTTTGTCCTTATTTTGCACCCAAATAATAGGGAAAAACAAAAAAAAAAGTTATTTGAAATATTTTGGTTTTCTGTTTTTGTCCTTATTTTGCACCCAAATAACAGGAAAAAAGAAAAAAAAAGTTATCTGAATTATTTTGGTTTTCTGTTTTTGTCCTTATTTTGCACCCAAATAACGGGAAAAAAGAGAAAAAAAATTATCTGATATATTTTGGTTTTCAGTTTCTGTCCTTATTTTGCCCCCAAATAACGGGAAAAAATAAAAAAAAAGTTATTTCAAATATTTTGGTTTTCTATTTTTGTCCTTATTTTGCACCCAAATAAAGGGAAAAAATAAAAAAAAAGTAATTTTAAATATTTTGGTTTTCTGTTTTTGTCCTTATTTTGAACCAAAATAACGGGAAAAAATAAAACAAAAGTTATTTGAAATATTTTGGTTTTCTGTTTTTGTCCTTATTTGGCACCCAAATAAGGGGAAAAAGAAAAAAAAGTTATTTGAAATATTTTGGTTTTCTGTTTTTGTCCTTATTTTGCACCCAAATAACGGGAAAAAATAAAAAAAAAGTAATTTGAAATATTTTGGTTTTCTGTTTTTGTCCTTATTTTGCACCCAAATAACGGGAAAAAAAAATTATTTGAAATATTTTGGTTTTCTGTTTTTGTCCCTTATTTTGCACCCAAATAACGGGAAAAAATAAAAAAAAAGTTATCTGAAATATTTTGGTTTTCTGTTTTTGTCCTTATTTTGTACTTAAATAACGGGAAAAAATAAAAAAAAATTAATTTTAAATATTTTGGTTTTCAGTTTTTGTCCTTATTTTGCACCCAAATAACGGGGAAAAAAAACAATTATTTGAAATATTTTGGTTTTCTGTTTTTGTCCTTATTTTGCACACAAATAACGGAAAAAATAAAAAAAAAGTTATCTGAAATATTTTGGTTTTCTGGTTTTGTCCTTATTTTGCACCCAAATAACGGGAAAAAATAAAAAAAAAGTTATTTGAAATATTTTGGTTTTCTCTTTTTGTCCTTATTTTGCACCCAAATAACGGAAAAAAAGAAAAAAAAAGTTATTTGAAATACTTTGGTTTTCTGTTTTTGTCCTTATTTTGCACTCAAATAACGGGAATAAAGAAAAAAAAGTTATCTGAAATATTTTGGTTTTCTGTTTTTGTCCTTATTTTGCACCCAAATAACAGGAAAAAAGAAAAAAAAAGTTATCTGAATTATTTTGGTTTTCTGTTTTTGTCCTTATTTTGCACCCAAATAACGGGAAAAAAGAGAAAAAAAATTATCTGATATATTTTGGTTTTCTGTTTTTGTCCTTATTTTGCACCCAAATAACGGGAAAAAAGAGAAAAAAAATTATCTGATATATTTTGGTTTTCTGTTTCTGTCCTTATTTTGCACCCAAATAACGGGAAAAAATAAAAAAAAAGTTATTTGAAATATTTTGGTTTTCTGTTTTTGTCCTTATTTTGCTCCCAAATAATAGGGAAAAACAAAAAAAAAAGTTATTTGAAATATTTTGGTTTTCTGTTTTTGTCCTTATTTTGCACCCAAATAACAGGAAAAAATAAAAAAAAAGTTATTTGAAATATTTTGGTTTTCGGTTTTTGTCCTTATTTTGCACCCAAATAACAGGAAAAAAGAAAAAAAATTATCTGAATTATTTTGGTTTTCTGTTTTTGTCCTTATTTTGCACCCAAATAACGGAAAAAAGAGAAAAAAAATTATCTGATATATTTTAGTTTTCTGTTTCTGTCCTTATTTTTCACCTAAATAACGGGAAAAAATAAAAAAAAAGTTATTTGAAATATTTTGGTTTTCTGTTTTTGTCCTTATTTTGCACCCAAATAATAGGGAAAAACAAAAAAAAAGTTATTTGAAATATTTTGGTTTTCTGTTTTTGTCCTTATTTTGCACCCAAATAACGGGAAAAAATAAGAAAAAAGTTATTTGAAATATTTTGGTTTTCTGTGTTTGTCCTTATTTTGCACCCAAATAACGGGAAAAAATAAAAAAAAAGTTATTTGAAATATTTTGTTTTTCTGTTTTTGTCCTTATTTTGCACCCAAATAACGGGAAAAAATAAAAAGAAAGTTATTTGAAATATTTTGGTTTTCTGTTTTTGGCCTTATTTTGCACCCAAATAACGGGGAAAAAAAAAAGTTATCTGAAATATTTTGGTTTTCGGTTTTTGTACTTCTTTTGCACCCAAATAACGGGAAAAAATAAAAAAAAAGTTATTTGAAATATTTTGGTTTTCTGTTTTTGTCCTTATTTTGCACCCATAACGGGAGAAAAAAAAAATTATTTGAAATATTTTGGTTTTCTGTTTCGTCCTTATTTTGCACCCAAATAACGGGAAAAAATAAAAAAAAAAGTTATCTGAAATATTTTGGTTTTCTGTTTTTGTCCTTATTTTGCACCCAAATAACGGGAAAAAAGAAAAAAAAAGTTATTTGAAATATTTTGGTTTTCTGTTTTTGTCCTTATTTTGCACCCAAATAACGGGGAAAAAAAAAAGTTATCTGAAATATTTTGGTGTTCGGTTTTTTGTCCTTATTTTGCACCCAAATAACGGGAAAAAATAAAAAAAAAGTAATTTGAAATATTTTGGTTTTCTGTTTTTGTCCTTATTTTGCACCCAAATAACGGGAAAAAAAAAATTATTTGAAATATTTTGGTTTTTCTGTTTTTTGTCCTTATTTTGCACCCAAATAACGGGAATAAATAAAAAAAAAGTTATCTGAAATATTTTGTTTTCTGTTTTTGTCCTTATTTTGCACCCAAATAACGGGAAAAAAGAAAAAAAAAGTTATTTGAAATATTTTGGTTTCAGTTTTTGTCCTTGATTTGCACCCCAAATAACGGGAAAAAAAAAAATTATTTGAAATATTTTGGTTTTCTGTTTTTGTCCTTATTTTGCACCCAAATAACGGGAAAAAATAAAAAAAAAGTTATCTGAAATATATTGGATTTCTGTTTTTGTCCTTATTTTGCACCCAAATAACGGGAAAAAATAATAAAAAAGTAATTTTAAATATTTTGTTTTCAGTTTTAGTCCTTATTTTGCACCCAAATAACGGGAAAAAAAAAATTATTTGAATATTTTGGTTTTCTGTTTTTGTCCTTATTTTGCACCCAAATAACGGGAAAAAATAAAAAAAAAGTTATTTGAAATATTTTGGTTTTCTGTTTTTGTCCTTATTTTGCACCCAAATAATAGGGAAAAACAAAAAAAAAAGTTATTTGAAATATTTTGGTTTTCTGTTTTTGTCCTTATTTTGCACCCAAATAACAGGAAAAAATAAAAAAAAAGTTATTTGAAATATTTTGGTTTTCTGTTTTTGTCCTTATTTTGCACACAAATAACAGAAAAAATAAACAAAAAGTTATCTGAAATATTTTGGTTTTCTGGTTTTGTCCTTATTTTGCACCCAAATAACGGGAAAAAATAAAAAAAAAGTTATTTGAAATATTTTGGTTTTCTCTTTTTGTCCTTATTTTGCACCCAAATAACGGGGAAAAAAAAAAAAAAGTTATTTGAAATATTTTTGGTTTTCTGTTTTTGTCCTTATGTTGCACTCAAATAACGGGAAAAAAAAATTATTTGAAAAATTTTGGTTTTCTGCTTTTGTCCTTATTTTGCACCCAAATAACGGGAAAAAATAAAAAAGAGTTATCTGAAATATTTTGGTTTTCTGTTTTTGTCCTTATTTTGCACCCAAATAACGCGAAAAAATAAAAAAAAAGTTATTTGAAATATTTTGGTTTTCAGTTTTGTCCTTATTTTGCACCCAAATAACGGGGAAAAAAAACAATTATTTGAAATATTTTGGTTTTCTGTTTTTGTTCTTATTTTGCACACAAATAACGGAAAAAAATAAAAAAAAAGTTATCTGAAATATTTTGGTTTTCTGGTTTTGTCCTTATTTTGCACCCAAATAACGGGAAAAAATAAAAAAAAAGTTATTTGAAATATTTTGGTTTTCTCTTTTTGTCCTTATTTTGCACCCAAATAACGGAAAAAAAGAAAAAAAAAGTTATTTGAAATATTTTGGTTTTCTGTTTTTGTCCTTATTTTGCACTCAAATAACAGGAATAAAGAAAAAAAAGTTATCTGAAATATTTTGGTTTTCTGTTTTTGTCCTTATTTTGCACCCAAATAACAGGAAAAAAGAAAAAAAAAGTTATCTGAATTATTTTGGTTTTCTGTTTTTGTCCTTATTTTGCACCCAAATAACGGGAAAAAAGAGAAAAAAAATTATCTGATATATTTTGGTTTTCTGTTTCTGTCCTTATTTTGCACCCAAATAACGGGAAAAAATAAAAAAAAAGTTATTTGAAATATTTTGGTTTTCTGTTTTTGTCCTTATTTTGCACCCAAATAATAGGGAAAAACAAAAAAAAAAGTTATTTGAAATATTTTGGTTTTCTGTTTTTGTCCTTATTTTGCACCCAAATAACAGGAAAAAAGAAAAAAAAAGTTATCTGAATTATTTTGGTTTTCTGTTTTTGTCCTTATTTTGCACCCAAATAACGGGAAAAAAGAGAAAAAAAATTATCTGATATATTTTGGTTTTCAGTTTCTGTCCTTATTTTGCCCCCAAATAACGGGAAAAAATAAAAAAAAAGTTATTTCAAATATTTTGGTTTTCTATTTTTGTCCTTATTTTGCACCCAAATAAAGGGAAAAAATAAAAAAAAAGTAATTTTAAATATTTTGGTTTTCTGTTTTTGTCCTTATTTTGCACCAAAATAACGGGAAAAAATAAAACAAAAGTTATTTGAAATATTTTGGTTTTCTGTTTTTGTCCTTATTTGGCACCCAAATAAGGGGAAAAAGAAAAAAAAAGTTATTTGAAATATTTTGGTTTTCTGTTTTTGTCCTTATTTTGCACCCAAATAACGGGAAAAAATAAAAAAAAAGTAATTTGAAATATTTTGGTTTTCTGTTTTTGTCCTTATTTTGCACCCAAATAACGGGAAAAAAAATTATTTGAAATATTTTGGTTTTCTGTTTTTGTCCTTATTTTGCACCCAAATAACGGGAAAAAATAAAAAAAAAGTTATCTGAAATATTTTGGTTTTCTGTTTTTGTCCTTATTTTTCACCCAAATAACGGGACAAAAAAAAAAGTTATTTGAAATATTTTGGTTTTCTGTTTTTGTCCTTATTTTGCACCCAAATAACGGGAAAAAAAAATTATTTGAAATATTTTGGTTTTCTGTTTTTGTCCCTTATTTTGCACCCAAATAACGGGAAAAAATAAAAAAAAAGTTATCTGAAATATTTTGGTTTTCTGTTTTTGTCCTTATTTTGTACTTAAATAACAGGAAAAAATAAAAAAAATTAATTTTAAATATTTTGGTTTTCAGTTTTTGTCCTTATTTTGCACCCAAATAACGGGGAAAAAAAACAATTATTTGAAATATTTTGGTTTTCTGTTTTTGTCCTTATTTTGCACACAAATAACGGAAAAAATAAAAAAAAAGTTATCTGAAATATTTTGGTTTTCTGGTTTTGTCCTTATTTTGCACCCAAATAACGGGAAAAAATAAAAAAAAAGTTATTTGAAATATTTTGGTTTTCTCTTTTTGTCCTTATTTTGCACCCAAATAACGGAAAAAAAGAAAAAAAAAGTTATTTGAAATACTTTGGTTTTCTGTTTTTGTCCTTATTTTGCACTCAAATAACGGGAATAAAGAAAAAAAAGTTATCTGAAATATTTTGGTTTTCTGTTTTTGTCCTTATTTTGCACCCAAATAACAGGAAAAAAGAAAAAAAAAGTTATCTGAATTATTTTGGTTTTCTGTTTTTGTCCTTATTTTGCACCCAAATAACGGGAAAAAAGAGAAAAAAAATTATCTGATATATTTTGGTTTTCTGTTTTTGTCCTTATTTTGCACCCAAATAACGGGAAAAAAGAGAAAAAAAATTATCTGATATATTTTGGTTTTCTGTTTCTGTCCTTATTTTGCACCCAAATAACGGGAAAAAATAAAAAAAAAGTTATTTGAAATATTTTGGTTTTCTGTTTTTGTCCTTATTTTGCTCCCAAATAATAGGGAAAAACAAAAAAAAAAGTTATTTGAAATATTTTGGTTTTCTGTTTTTGTCCTTATTTTGCACCCAAATAACAGGAAAAAATAAAAAAAAAGTTATTTGAAATATTTTGGTTTTCGGTTTTTGTCCTTATTTTGCACCCAAATAACAGGAAAAAAGAAAAAAAATTATCTGAATTATTTTGGTTTTCTGTTTTTGTCCTTATTTTGCACCCAAATAACGGAAAAAAGAGAAAAAAAATTATCTGATATATTTTAGTTTTCTGTTTCTGTCCTTATTTTTCACCTAAATAACGGGAAAAAATAAAAAAAAAGTTATTTGAAATATTTTGGTTTTCTGTTTTTGTCCTTATTTTGCACCCAAATAATAGGGAAAAACAAAAAAAAAAGTTATTTGAAATATTTTGGTTTTCTGTTTTTGTCCTTATTTTGCACCCAAATAACGGGAAAAAATAAGAAAAAAGTTATTTGAAATATTTTGGTTTTCTGTGTTTGTCCTTATTTTGCACCCAAATAACGGGAAAAAATAAAAAAAAAGTTATTTGAAATATTTTGTTTTTCTGTTTTTGTCCTTATTTTGCACCCAAATAACGGGAAAAAATAAAAAGAAAGTTATTTGAAATATTTTGGTTTTCTGTTTTTGGCCTTATTTTGCACCCAAATAACGGGGAAAAAAAAAAAGTTATCTGAAATATTTTGGTTTTCGGTTTTTGTACTTCTTTTGCACCCAAATAACGGGAAAAAATAAAAAAAAAGTTATTTGAAATATTTTGGTTTTCTGTTTTTGTCCTTATTTTGCACCCAAATAACGGGAGAAAAAAAAAATTATTTGAAATATTTTGGTTTTCTGTTTTCGTCCTTATTTTGCACCCAAATAACGGGAAAAAATAAAAAAAAAGTTATCTGAAATATTTTGGTTTTCTGTTTTTGTCCTTATTTTGCACCCAAATAACGGGAAAAAAGAAAAAAAAAGTTATTTGAAATATTTTGGTTTTCTGTTTTTGTCCTTATTTTGCACCCAAATAACGGGGAAAAAAAAAGTTATCTGAAATATTTTGGTGTTCGGTTTTTGTCCTTATTTTGCACCCAAATAACGGGAAAAAATAAAAAAAAAAGTAATTTGAAATATTTTGGTTTTCTGTTTTTGTCCTTATTTTGCACCCAAATAACGGGAAAAAAAAATTATTTGAATATTTTGGTTTTCTGTTTTTGTCAGTTATTTGAAATATTTTGGTTTTCAGTTTTGTCCTTATTTTGCACCCAAATAACGGGGAAAAAAAACAATTATTTGAAATATTTTGGTTTTCTGTTTTTGTTCTTATTTTGCACACAAATAACGGAAAAAAAGTTATCTGAAATATTTTGGTTTTCTGGTTTTGTCCTTATTTTGCACCCAAATAACGGGAAAAAATAAAAAAAAAGTTATTTGAAATATTTTGGTTTTCTCTTTTTGTCCTTATTTTGCACCCAAATAACGGAAAAAAAGAAAAAAAAAGTTATTTGAAATATTTTGGTTTTCTGTTTTTGTCCTTATTTTGCACTCAAATAACGGGAATAAAGAAAAAAAAGTTATCTGAAATATTTTTGTTTTCTGTTTTTTCCTTATTTTGCACCCAAATAACAGGAAAAAAGAAAAAAAAAGTTATCTGAATTATTTTAGTTTTCTGTTTTTGTCCTTATTTTGCACCCAAATAACGGGAAAAAAGAGACAAAAAATTATCTGATATATTTTGGTTTTCTGTTTCTGTCCTTATTTTGCACCCAAATAACGGGAAAAAATAAAAAAAAAGTTATTTGAAATATTTTGGTTTTCTGTTTTTGTCCTTATTTTGCACCCAAATAACAGGAAAAAATAAAAAAAAAGTTATTTGAAATATTTTGGTTTTCTGTTTTTGTCCTTATTTTGCACCCAAATAACAGGAAAAAAGAAAAAAAAGTTATCTGAATTATTTTGGTTTTCTGTTTTTGTCCTTATTTTGCACCCAAATAACGGAAAAAAGAGAAAAAAAATTATCTGATATATTTTAGTTTTCTGTTTCTGTCCTTATTTTTCACCTAAATAACGGGAAAAAATAAAAAAAAAGTTATTTGAAATATTTTGGTTTTCTGTTTTTGTCCTTATTTTGCACCCAAATAATAGGGAAAAACAAAAAAAAAAGTTATTTGAAATATTTTGGTTTTCTGTTTTTGTCCTTATTTTGCACCCAAATAACGGGAAAAAATAAAAAAAAAGTTATTTGAAATATTTTGGTTTTCTGTGTTTGTCCTTATTTTGCACCCAAATAACGGGAAAAAATAAAAAAAAAGTTATTTGAAATATTTTGTTTTTCTGTTTTTGTCCTTATTTTGCACCCAAATAACGGGAAAAAATAAAAAGGAAGTTATTTGAAATATTTTGGTTTTCTGTTTTTGGCCTTATTTTGCACCCAAATAACGGGGAAAAAAAAAAGTTATCTGAAATATTTTGGTTTTCGGTTTTTGTACTTCTTTTGCACCCAAATAACGGGAAAAAATAAAAAAAAACTTATTTGAAATATTTTGGTTTTGTGTTTTTGTCCTTATTTTGCACCCAAATAACGGGAGAAAAAAAAAATTATTTGAAATATTTTGGTATTCTGTTTTTGTCCTTATTTTGCACCCAAATAACGGGAAAAAATAAAAAAAAAGTTATCTGAAATATTTTGGTTTTCTGTTTTTGTCCTTATTTTGCACCCAAATAACGGGAAAAAAAAAAAAAAAGTTATTTCAAATATTTTGGTTTTCTGTTTTTGTCCTTATTTTGCACCCAAATAACGGGAAAAAAAAAAAGTTATCTGAAATATTTTGGTGTTCGGTTTTTGTCCTTATTTTGCACCCAAATAACGGGAAAAAATAAAAAAAAAGTAATTTGAAATATTTTGGTTTTCTGTTTTTGTCCTTATTTTGCACCCAAATAACGGGAAAAAAGAAAAAAAAAGTTATCTGAAATATTTTGGTTTTCTGTTTTTGTCCTTATTTTGCACCCAAATAACGGGAAAAAAGAAAAAAAAAGTTATTTGAAATATTTTGGTTTTCTGTTTTTGTCCTTATTTTGCACCCAAATAACGGGAAAAAAAAAATTATTTGAAATATTTTGGTTTTCTGTTTTTGTCCTTATTTTGCACCCAAATAACGGGAAAAAATAAAAAAAAAGTTATCTGAAATATTTTGGTTTTCTGTTTTTGTCCTTATTTTGCACCCAAATAACGGGAAAAAATAAAAAAAAAGTAATTTTAAATATTTTGGTTTTCAGTTTTTGTCTTTATTTTGCACCCAAATAACGGGGAAAAAAAACAATTATTTGAAATATTTTGGTTTTCTGTTTTTGTCCTTATTTTGCACACAAATAACGGAAAAAATAAAAAAAAAGTTATTTGAAATATTTTGATTTTCTGTTTTTGTTCTTATTTTGCACCCAAATAACGGGAAAAAATAAAAAAAAAGTTATTTGAAATATTTTGGTTTTCTGTTTTTGTCCTTATTTTGCACCGAAATAACGGGAAAAAATAAAAAAAAAGTTATTTGAAATATTTTGGTTTTCTGTTTTTGTCCTTATTTTGCACCCAAATAAAGGGAAAAAAGAAAAAAAAAGTTATTTGAAATATTTTGGTTTTCTATTTTTGTCCTTATTTTGCACCCAAATAACGGGAAAAAATAAAAAAAAAGTAATTTTAAATATTTTAGTTTTCTGTTTTTCACCTTATTTTGCACCCAAATAACGGGAAAAAATAAAACAAAAGTTATTTGAAATATTTTGGTTTTCTGTTTTTGTCCTTATTTGGCACCCAAATAAGGGGAAAAAGAAAAAAAAAGTTATTTGAAATATTTTAGTTTTCTGTTTTTGTCCTTATTTTGCACCCAAATAACGGGATAAAATAAAAAAAAAGTAATTTTAAATATTTTGGTTTTCAGTTTTTGTCCTTATTTTGCACCCAAATAACGGGGAAAAAAAACAATTATTTGAAATATTTTGGTTTTCTGTTTTTGTCCTTAATTTGCACACAAATAACGGAAAAAATAAAAAAAAAGTTATTTGAAATATTTTGGTTTTCTATTTTTGTTCTTATTTTGCGCCCAAATAACGGGAAAAAATAAAAAAAAAGTTATTTGAAATATTTTAGTTTTCTGTTTTTGTCCTTATTTTGCACCCAAATAACGGGAAAAAAGAAAAAAAAAGTTATTTGAAATATTTTGGTTTTCCTTTTTTGTCTATAGGCCGGCGTATGCTCTTATTATTTATTGACTAAAACACACTTTTTTCGGTCTATATTACATTTACGTTTTATTTAGATATATTTATAATTTATTTAGTTTATGTTTTATTTTACATTAATTTATTTTAGTGTTAAGTATTTATTTTTTACTTATTGATAATTTAGTTTTTCACTTTCTTATTTATACAATAATAATCTTCACTTCATTTGATTTTTGCTTTAATTTATCGATTTTCAGAGTTTTACTTTTCACCTTGACGGCTTAACGAGAAGTGATTAAAAAACTACAAGAAAGAAACTCTTACTCTCATTAGATTTTTTTTTTTTTATTAAAATGATGGTGTGATAAAATTGCATTCTTATTAGAATTGCATCATCATTTTAATTCGTGACCAATGCGTTGACCGCTGTTGCTATGCAACTTTTATTTTGTGCATTTTAAATAAATGAATGGTCACTACAGTACCCTCCTTCCAGTAGGACAACGTTCTACGAAAACAAAACACGAAAGGTTTGAAGAGAAAGAGGAAACTAATATAAGAATACAATAGAAATTTTTGAAATATATATGCTTGAAATGGAAAGTCTGAAAATAGATTTTTAATGTTTATTACTAAAATTTTTTTTAATTTGAAATTGAATAGAAAGTTAATGAAGTGTTAATATTTGAAAGACACAGATTTTACGTTTGTTTGTTTTTTAATACAGAGTATACCTAAAGCCGGTTTTAACCGATCTATTGAGACAGACGTGTTTTTACCATTTACGTTCACCACAAAGTATTTTCTGAATCGTCTAATTACTGAGAACGGACCTTCGTAGGTTTGTTGTAATGACTTTTTGACTTTGTCAACCCTAATAAATACTTGTTTGCAATCTTGTAACGATTTTGGAATGAAAATATTGGATTGATTTGAGGTTCTATGTTCTGATGTTTGAAGGTTCTGCATGAACTGCCTAAGCTTGTCTACCATTGTGAACGAATCTGATTCTGAAATAGAAGTTTTGATGAATATTTCACCCGGTATTCTTAATGTTTGTCCATACAGCATTTCTGCAGGAGAACATTGCAAATCTTCTTTGTACGCAACGCGTATGCCAAGTAAGACGATTGGTAATTCATCACTCCAGTAGGTGGTATTACACCTAGCCATTAATGCAGCTTTCAAATGCCTATGAAAACGTTCCACCAAACCATTGGATTGGGGATGGTACGAAGTAGTTCGAATATGATGAGCACCGATTAAGTTAGTTAATGCAGAAAACAAACGAGACATGAACTGAGAACCGCGATCAGTTGTAATGATAGATGGTACACCAAATCTAGAAACGTATTGTGAAATGAATGTTTTAGCTACTGTTTCTGTGGAAATATCCTTGATAGGGTACGCCTCTGGCCATCTAGAAAACCGATCGACAATTGTTAAACATATTGGAAACCTGAAGATATATGTAACGGACCAACCAAATCTAAGTGGATATGTTCAAAACGAGAATTTGGTACGTTGAATTTCTGAAAAGTTGTACGTGTGTGCTTGTGAACTTTTGACTTTTGACATGCACAGCAGGCTTTCGCCCAATTTCCAACATCTTTGTTGATGCTAGGCCAAAAATATCTAGCAGTTATTAGTTTTCGCGAAGCTCTAATACCTGAGTGCGATAGACTGTGCAGTTTTTCGAAAACATTTCGCCTTAATGAAATTGGAACGAAAAGTCTGTTTGTGCCAGTGCTTGTTTCACATACATTTTTTTCGTCTGTTAATGGCATTGCAACTGATTCGAAAGTTAAATTATTTGATTTAGACTTATTAGCAATATAATCTTGCAAAGTTGAATCTGACTTTTGTTCTGTTATGAAACTACTTTGGTCAAGTGTTAAATTAACTGATGCAGTTTCTACCGGACGTGACAAAAAATCCGCAACAACATTACTGCTACCACTAACATGTCGAATATCGCTAGAAAATTGTGCTATATATTCTAAATGGCGTGTTTGCCTAGGACTGCGTTCAGTTTTGGATTCAATAGCACGTGTTAATGGTTTATGGTCAGTGAATATTACAAAACGACGACCCTCTACAAAATACCTAAAGTGTTTGATTGCCAGCAAAATTGCTAAAAGCTCGCGGTCAAAGGCAGAGTATTTTGTTTCAGCTGCCAATTTACTTGAAAAAAACGATAAAGGTTGCCAACATCCATTAACATGTTGTTGCAGCACAGCGCCAACAGCAATGTCACACTCGTCTGGCCATAAAAATTGAGATTTAGATTTGGTTAATTTTTGTAGTGCTGTGAGATGAGAATAAATAGGTGTTAGGTATTCAGCAAGGTGTGGTAAAAACCGATGGTAGTAGTTTACCATCCCTATAAAGCGCTGAATTTGCTTTATTGATGTAGGCTTGGGAAAATCAGAAATGGCTTTTACTTTATCTGCCGAAGGCACGATTCCATCTTTAGAGATTGTGTATCCCAGAAAACTTAGCGAATTAACACCAAAAACGCACTTTGCCGGTTTTATGGGTAAACCGAATTTTGAAAGTCGCTCAAAAAGTATTTTTAAGTGTTCAAGATGGTCTTGTTCACTGCGACTGGCTATCAAAATGTCATCTATGTATACAAATAAAAAAACTAAACCAACAGTTACCTCATTCATAAACCTTTGAAACGTTTGACTAGCGTTTCGAAGACCAAAACCCATTCGCGGAAATTCAAATAAACCAAAAGGCGTGGTTATCGCGGTTTTGTAAATGTCTGCAGTTGCAATTGGAATTTGATGATATGCTCTGAAAAGGTCGATTTTTGAAAATATTACACAATCTGCTAGTTTCATCGTACAATCTTGAATATTAGGTATCGCAAACCTGTCAGGAACTGTTGCTGCATTTAGTCGCCTGTAATCGCCGCATGGGCGCCAGTCTTCATTATCTTTTTTGGGCACTAAATGCAAAGGTGAAGAAACTGGAGAGGACGATGGACAACATATTCCGAGATCGATTATGTGATCGAATTCGATCTTTGCGGCTTTGTGCCTTTTCGGATCGAGACGCCGAGGTAGCTGACCTTTGGTTACAATGCGATGAACTACAGAGTGCTTTGAAGGAAATTTAAATGATGGTGGTGCTGTAATTATTGGACATTTTTTTAGTAATTCATCATATTGGTTTTCAACCATAAAAGTTACTGGAGTTGGCGTATCAATACATTTGGCTGAACAAGCATTAATTGTAATTGATGTTACTGTGTCAACTAGCCGTTTTCTTTTAAGGTCGACTGAAAGACCGAATTTTACTAAAAAAATCTGCACCTAAAATTGGCCTATTCACCTCGGCTACTAAGAATTCATGTTTAAAAATACGACGTAAACCTAAATCTATTTCAAGGAGTTTGTTTCCAAAAGTTTGAATTTCTGTGCCATTTGCGGCTGATAAACAGAAATTTGAATTGGCTTTGGAAGAATTTTTGAATTTGTCAGCTGGAATGCAAGACAAATCAGCACCAGTGTCTATGAGAAATCTTAAATTATTTTTCTTATCGAAAATGAAAAGGCGGCTGTTGATATTGTGAGTCTCACTGTTGGCCGCTTTAACAGGAGCATTTATTAGTTTTTTTGATTCGAATTTTGTGAATTCTTGAAACTGCAAGGTGAAACACATTTTATTGCCTTTGTTCCAAGCCTGCGATGATAGTAGCATTTACGTGTTGCACTTGATGATCTATGAGGTGATTTAGACCGAGATTGAAAGTTGGATCTATGCCTATTAGAATTGAATGCACGAAACATTTGTTTCAATTCACCAATTTCTTTTTCCAAACGTTTAATATCTGAATTTTGTGAAGGATTATCAGTTGATTTGTCACGAGAATTTGGTTTAGAGACAGTACAAATGTTTGAAGATGACTGAATGGATTCAAATATTTTATCAGCTGTTTCCAGTATTTTATTTAAATCAGAATCGAGCTGAGGAATCAATGCTATATTAATCAAATTTGGTAAGCGAGAAAGCCAAAGATTTTTGATTAACGTGTCACCTACTGTACCTGACGTACCTGCCAGAACCTTTAAACGTCTATAAAAATCACTTGGTCTACTATCCCCCATTTCCTCATCAGAAATAATTTTTTTTATTCTTTTTCAATACTCAGTGAATGGCGACGTAAAATTAGTTGTTTTAAATTGTCATACAAGTTTTCTGCAGGTGGTTGTTCTAAAACATCTAATAATGATTCCGCAACATCTTGCGGTAACGCGGAAACTAAATAATTATATTTTGTTGCATCGGTTTTTATTTTCCCTAACCTGAATTGTGATTCAATTTGTATGAACCATGTGTTTAGCGAATTTGGAAAATAAGGAGGTAACCTAACATGTTGGGCACTAATTATTTCGTGGTGATTCTTTTGTTCTGGCATACTTGCACCAGCTTTATTTTCTGTGTTACTCATTCTGAGATTTTACTATTTGATTTTAAAAAAAATTGGAAAACAAAAATCGATTGGAAAGCAAATTCAAAAAAAAAAAAAACGTATTTAATAGAATGTAGAACGATGTACTGGAATGAGGTTATTTGTATTATTTTTTTTATTTTATTATTATTCTCGAGCCAAATGAAAATGAAAATCGAAAGTAAAATTTTGAAAATTGTCAACTTACAAATAAGTAGATTTCAATATCGTTATTATTATGTTTAAATATTTTGTTTTTTCAATATCGTTATTATTATGTTTAAATATTTTGTATTTATTACTTTTATATATTCAATATATTCAAAATAATATATTCAAAAATGAAATTATTATAAAATTATTATATTCAATTTATATATTCAAAATAAAATTATTGAAATTTTATAAAAAAAAAAAAAATTATTTTCATATATTCCGAATGAATTATTGAAATTTTTATGAAAATTTATCACTATCATATATATTTGAAAATAAAATTATTGAAAATTTATTAAAAATTTAATTTTCATATATAATTATTGAAATTTTATTAAAAATTTTGTTATTTTTTTTATATATATAATTATTGAACTTTTATGTTAATTAAAATTTTTAATTGTCATTTCATTATATTTGCCAAAATATTTCTTTGTAACCACAAATAAAATGTTTTCAAACTATCAAATTTTGAGAAAGCTTTTTTTTCTTTTTTATATATAAAAATTTTCGAAAAACTCTCAAATTTTGCAGAAAGCTTTTATTTTTTATAAAAATTTTCGAAACACTCTCAAATTTTTGCAGAAAGCTTCTTATTTTATTTAAGTTAAGTGTGTATACGTATTAACTTTTTGTGTTACCGCGAGAAAATCGTATTGAAATTTAGCAAATATAATTTTACTTGTAGAATATAATGAAATGATGAAAATGAGTATTATATACTCTTTTTCTTTTATTATATAAAATATGTATGAAAATATATATGAAATTTTTACATATGAAAATAATACTTTTTTTAGAAAAATATATTGTATTTTAAAGTTTTTAAATATGAAAATATATTTTTTTTAGAAAAATATATTGTATTTTAAAGTTTTTTAATATGAAAATAAATTTGTCCTTTTCTTTTAGAAAAATATTTGTAAATTGAAAAATTATGAAATTTGTCCTATTTAGCAAAATATACTACTATTTAAGTAGAAAATATATGTAGTCTAAATTTTAGTTCTTTACTATTTGAATTTAAATATTGAAATTTAAAATCTAATTTTTTTTTTACAATATTTTCATGCTAAATTATCTTTTTTTTTATATAACCATATATCTATATATATATGTCTGATGTTATAATATAATTTATAAATTGTACATACAATAATTTTTGTGTTTTTTCTGATGAAATCAAATGATGAAAATGTGATGATGTTGTATGATGAACTTGATGGTCTTTGTACTGTGATGATGAAAAATGTGATGCAAAAGACGATGAAGAAAAATGTCCAACGATAAGATGAAAAAAAAATCTAGTTGAATTGGATGATTTTTGTTTTTGCAGCAATTTTTCTTCCAAAAAAAGAAAATATTAATTAATTGTTGCAATTAATTATGTGCGTGACTGTACTGAAATATTTTTTAATTTATTTTTTTTTTTTTTTTGTTGCTACTTCGTTGCACGTGTTTGTACCGGCAATTGTCGGTTGGTAAGAAGAAAATTGGTACAGTTACGAAGATGGTTTTTGTAGACACCAATTATTATTTCAATTATGGTAATTTTTACCAATTAGGAAAATTTTAAATGGTTTTTTCACTACACTTTTTACTTATAAGTTTTTAATGTTTTTTTTGTGGTCACAAATTATAAATTTTAACGTTCCGGGGTCACCAATTATAGGCCGGCGTATGTTCTTATTATTTATTGACTAAAACACACTTTTTTTCGGTCTATATTACATTTACGTTTTATTTAGATATATTTATAATTTATTTAGTTTATGTTTTATTTTACATTAATTTATTTTAGTGTTAAGTATTTATTTTTTACTTATTGATAATTTAATTTTCCACTTTCTTATTTATACAATAATAATCTTTACTTCATTTGATTTTTACTTTAATTTATCGATTTTCAGAGTTTTACTTTTCACCTTGACGGCTTAACGAGAAGTGATTAAAAAAACTACAAGAAAGAAACTCTTACTCTCATTAGATTTTTTTTTTTTATTAAAATGATGGTGTGATAAAATTGCATTCTTATTAGAATTTTAATGCGTGACCAATTGCATCATCATTTTAATGCGTGACCAATGCGTTGACCGCTGTTGCTATGCAACTTTTATTTTGGGCATTTTAAATAATGGTCACTACATGTCCTTATTTTGCCCCCAAATAACGGGAAAAAAGAAAAAAAAATTTATTTGAAATATTTTGGTTTTCTGTTTTTGTCCATATTTTGCACCCAAATAACGGGAAAAAATAAAAAAAGAGTTATTTTAAATATTTTGGTTTTCTGTTTTTGTCCTTATTTTGCACCGAAATAACGGGAAAAAAGAATAAAAAAAAAGTTATTTGAAATATTTTGTTTTCCTGTTTTTGTCCTTATTTTGCACCCAAATAACGGGAAAAAAGAAAAAAAAAGTTATCTGAATTATTTTGGTTTTTTGTTTTTGTCCTTATTTTGCACCTAAATAACGGGAAAAAAGAAAAAAAAAGTGTTCTGAATTATTTTGGTTTTTTTTTGTCCTTATTTTGCACCCAAATAACGGGAAAAAAGAAAAAAAAAGTTATTTGAAATATTTTGGTTTTCTGTTTTTGTCCTTATTTTGCACCCAAATAACAGGAAAAAACAAAATAAAGCTATCTGAAATATTTTTTTTTTCTGTTTTTGTCCTTATTTTGCACCCAAATAACGGGAAGAAAGTTATCTGAATTATTTTGGTTTTCTGTTTTTGTCCTTATTTTGCACCCTAATAACGGGAAAAAAGGGAAAAAAAGTTGTCTGAAATATTTTGGTTTTGTGTTTCTGTCCTTATTTTGCACCCAAATAACGGGAAAAAATAAAAAAAAAGTTATTTGAAATGTTTTGGTTTTCTGTTTTTGTCCTTGTTTTGCACCCAAATAACAGGAAAAAACAAAAAAAAAGTTATTTGAAAGATTTTGGTTTTCTGTTTTTGTCCTTATTTTTCACCCAAATAACGGGAAAAAATAAAAAAAAAGTTATTTGAAATATTTTGGTTTTCTGTTTTTGTCATTATTTGGCACCAAAATAAGGGGAAAAAAGAAAATTTTTTTTTAAATATTTTGGTTTTCTGTTTTCGTCCTTATTTTGCACCCAAATAACGGGAAAAAATAAAACAAAAGTTATTTGAAATATTTTGGTTTTCTGTTTTTATCCTTATTTTGCACCCAAATAACGGGAAAAAACAAAAAAAAAAGTTATTTGAAATATTTGGTTTTCTGTTTTTGTCCTTATTTTGCACCCAAATAACGGGAAAAAATAAAAAAAAAGTTATTTGAAATATTTTGGTTTCCTGTTTTTGTCCTTATTTGGCACCCAAATAAGGGGAAAAAGAAAAAAAAAATTATTTGAGTTATTTTGGTTTTCTGTTTTTGTCCTTATTTTGCACCCAAATAACGGGAAAAAATAAAAAAAAGTAATTTTAAATATTTTGGTTTTCAGTTTCTGTCCTTATTTTGCACCCAAAAAACAGGAAAAAACAAAAAAAAAAGTTATTTGAAATATTTTGGTTTTCTGTTTTTGTCCTTATTTTGCACCCAAATAACGGGAAAAAAGAAAAAAAAGTTATCTGAAATATTTTGGTTTTTTGTTTTTGTCCTTATTTTGCAATCAAATAAGGGAAAAAAGAAAAAAAAAGTTATCTGAAATATTTTGGTTTTCTGTTTTTGTCCTTTTGCACCCAAATAACAGGAAAAAAAAAAGTTATCTGAAATATTTTGGTTTTCTGTTTTTGTCCTTATTTTGCACCCAAATAACGGGAAAAAATAAAAAAAAAGTTATTTGAAATATTTTGGTTTTCTGTTTTTGTCCTTATTTTGCACAAAAATAACGGGAAAAAATAAAAAAAAAGTTATTTGAAATATTTTGGTTTTCTGTTTTTGTCCTTATTTTGCACCCAAATAACGGGAAAAAAGAAAAAAAAAGTTAGTTGAAATATTTTGGTTTTCCGTTTTTGTCCTTATTTTGCACCCAAATAACGGGAAAAAATAAAAAAAAAAGTTATTTGAAATATTTTGATTTTCTGTTTTTTTCCTTATTTTGCACCCAAATAACGGGAAAAAAGAAAAAAAAGTTATCTGAAATATGTTGGTTTTGTGTTTTTGTCCTTATTTTGCAATCAAATAAGGGAAAAAAGAAAAAAAAAGTTATTTGAAATATTTTGGTTTTCTGTTTTTGTCCTTCTTTTGCACCGAAATAACGAGAAAAAATAAAAAAAAAGTTATTTGAAATATTTTGGTTTTCTGTTTTTGTCCTTATTTTGCAATCAAATAAGGGAAAAAAGAAAAAAAAAGTTATCTGAAATATTTTGGTTTTCTGTTTTTGTCCTTATTTTGCACCCAAATAACGGGAAAAAATAAAAAAAAAGTTATTTGAAATATTTTGGTTTTCTTTTTTTGTCCTTATTTTGCACCCAAATAACGGGAAAAAAAAAAAGTTATCTGAAATATTTTGGTTTTCTGTTTTTGTCCTTATTTTGCACCCAAATAACGGGAAAAAATAAAAAAAAAGTTATTTGAAATATTTTGGTTTTCTGTTTTTGTCCTTATTTTGCACCCAAATAACGGGAAAAAAAGAAAAAAAAAGTTATTTGAAATATTTTGGTTTTATCTTTTTGTCCTTATTTTGCCCCAAATAACGGGAAAAAATAAAAAAAAAGTTAATTGAAATATTTTGGTTTTCTGTTTTTGTCCTTATTTTGCACCCAAATAACGGGAAAAAATAAAAAAAAAGTTATTTGAAATATTTTGGTTTTCTGTTTTTGTCCTTATTTTGCACCCAAATAACGGGAAAAAAGAAAAAAAAGTTATCTGAAATATTTTGGTTTTCTGTTTTTGTCCTTATTTTGCAATCAAATAAGGGAAAAAAGAAAAAAAAAGTTATCTGAAATATTTTGGTTTTCTGTTTTTGTCCTTATTTTGCACCCAAATAATGGGAAACAAAAAAAGTTATCTGAAATATTTTGGTTTTCTGTTTTTGTCCTTATTTTGCAATCAAATAAGGGAAAAAAGAAAAAAAAAGTTATCTGAAATATTTTGGTTTTCTGTTTTTGTCCTTATTTTGCACCCAAATAACGGGAAAAAAGAAAAAAAAAGTTATTTGAAATATTTTGGTTTTATCTTTTTGTCCTTATTTTGCCCCAAATAACGGGAAAAAATAAAAAAAAAGTTAATTGAAATATTTTGGTTTTCTGTTTTTGTCCTTATTTTGCACCCAAATAACGGGAAAAAAGAAAAAAAAAGTTAGTTGAAATATTTTGGTTTTCCGTTTTTGTCCTTATTTTGCACCCAAATAACGGGAAAAAATAAAAAAAAAGTTATTTGAAATATTTTGGTTTTCTGTTTTTGTCCTTATTTTGCACCCAAATAACGGGAAAAAAGAAAAAAAAGTTATCTGAAATATTTTGGTTTTCTGTTTTTGTCCTTATTTTGCAATCAAATAAGGGAAAAAAGGAAAAAAAAGTTATTTGAAATATTTTGGTTTTCTGTTTTTGTCCTTATTTTGCACCGAAATAACGAGAAAAAATAAAAAAAAAGTTATTTGAAATATTTTGGTTTTCAGTTTTTGTCCTTATTTTGCAATCAAATAAGGGAAAAAAGAAAAAAAAAGTTATCTGAAATATTTTGGTTTTCTGTTTTTGTCCTTATTTTGCACCCAAATAACGGGAAAAAATAAAACAAAAGTTATTTGAAATATTTTGGTTTTCTGTTTTTATCCTTATTTTGCACCCAAATAACGGGAAAAAACAAAAAAAAAAGTTATTTGAAATATTTGGTTTTCTGTTTTTGTCCTTATTTTGCACCCAAATAACGGGAAAAAATAAAAAAAAAGTTATTTGAAATATTTTGGTTTCCTGTTTTTGTCCTTATTTGGCACCCAAATAAGGGGAAAAAGAAAAAAAAAGTTATTTGAAATATTTTGGTTTTCTGTTTTTGTCCTTATTTTGCACCCAAATAACGGGAAAAAATAAAAAAAAAGTAATTTTAAATATTTTGGTTTTCAGTTTCTGTCCTTATTTTGCACCCAAATAACAGGAAAAAACAAAAAAAAAAGTTATTTGAAATATTTTGGTTTTCTGTTTTGTCCTTATTTTGCACCCAAATAACGGGCAAAAAGAAAAAAAAGTTATCTGAAATATTTTGGTTTTCTGTTTTTGTCCTTATTTTGCAATCAAATAAGGGAAAAAAGAAAAAAAAAGTTATCTGAAATATTTTGGTTTTCTGTTTTTGTCCTTATTTTGCAATCAAATAAAGGAAAAAAGAAAAAAAAAGTTATCTGAAATATTTTGGTTTTCTGTTTTTGTCCTTATTTTGCACCCAAATAACGGGAAAAAAGAAAAAAAAGTTATCTGAAATATTTTGGTTTGCTGTTTTTGTCCTTATTTTGCAATCAAATAAGGGAAAAAAGAAAAAAAAGTTATCTGAAATATTTTGGTTTTCTGTTTTTGTCCTTATTTTGCCCCAAATAACGGGAAAAAATAAAAAAAAAGTTTTTTGAAATATTTTGGTTTTCTGTTTTTGTCCTTATTTTGCACCCAAATAACGGGAAAAAATAAAAAAAAAGTTATTTGAAATATTTGGTTTTCTGTTTTTGTCCTTATTTTGCACCCAAATAACGGGAAAAAAGAAAAAAAAGTTATCTGAAATATTTTGGTTTTCTGTTTTTGTCCTTATTTTGCAATCAAATAAGGGAAAAAAGAAAAAAAAAGTTATCTGAAATATTTTGGTTTTCTGTTTTTGTCCTTATTTTGCACCCAAATAATGGGAAAAAAAAAAAGTTATCTGAAATATTTTGGTTTTCTGTTTTTGTCCTTATTTTGCAATCAAATAAGGGAAAAAAGAAAAAAAAAGTTATCTGAAATATTTTGGTTTTCTGTTTTTGTCCTTATTTTGCACCCAAATAACGGGAAAAAATAAAAAAAAAGTTATTTGAAATATTTTGGTTTTCTGTTTTTGTCCTTATTTTGCACCCAAATAACGGGAAAAAAGAAAAAAAAAGTTAGTTGAAATATTTTGGTTTTCCGTTTTTGTCCTTATTTTGCACCCAAATAACGGGAAAAAATAAAAAAAAAGTTATTTGAAATATTTTGGTTTTCTGTTTTTGTCCTTATTTTGCACCCAAATAACGGGAAAAAAGAAAAAAAAGTTTTCTGAAATATTTGGGTTTTCTGTTTTTGTCCTTATTTTGCAATCAAATAAGGGAAAAAAGGAAAAAAAAGTTATTTGAAATATTTTGGTTTTCTGTTTTTGTCCTTATTTTGCACCGAAATAACGAGAAAAAAGTTTTCAGTTTTTGTCCTTATTTTTCAATCAAATAAGGGAAAAAAGAAAAAAAAAAGTTATCTGAAATATTTTGGTTTTCTGTTTTTGTCCTTATTTGGCACCCAAATAACGGGAAAAAATAAAAAAAAAGTAATTTTAAATATTTTGGTTTTCAGTTTCTGTCCTTATTTTGCACCCAAATAACAGGAAAAAACAAAAAAAAAAGTTATTTGAAATATTTTGGTTTTCTGTTTTGTCCTTATTTTGCACCCAAATAACGGGCAAAAAGAAAAAAAAGTTATCTGAAATATTTTGGTTTTCTGTTTTTGTCCTTATTTTGCAATCAAATAAGGGAAAAAAGAAAAAAAAAGTTATCTGAAATATTTTGGTTTTCTGTTTTTGTCCTTATTTTGCAATCAAATAAAGGAAAAAAGAAAAAAAAAGTTATCTGAAATATTTTGGTTTTCTGTTTTTGTCCTTATTTTGCACCCAAATAACGGGAAAAAAGAAAAAAAAGTTATCTGAAATATTTTGGTTTGCTGTTTTTGTCCTTATTTTGCAATCAAATAAGGGAAAAAAGAAAAAAAAAGTTATCTGAAATATTTTGGTTTTCTGTTTTTGTCCTTATTTTGCCCCAAATAACGGGAAAAAATAAAAAAAAGTTTTTTGAAATATTTTGGTTTTCTGTTTTTGTTCTTATTTTGCACCCAAATAACGGGAAAAAATAAAAAAAAAGTTATTTGAAATATTTGGTTTTCTGTTTTTGTCCTTATTTTGCACCCAAATAACGGGAAAAAAGAAAAAAAAGTTATCTGAAATATTTTGGTTTTCTGTTTTTGTCCTTATTTTGCAATCAAATAAGGGAAAAAAGAAAAAAAAAGTTATCTGAAATATTTTGGTTTTCTGTTTTTGTCCTTATTTTGCACCCAAATAATGGGAAAAAAAAAAAGTTATCTGAAATATTTTGGTTTTCTGTTTTTGTCCTTATTTTGCAATCAAATAAGGGAAAAAAGAAAAAAAAAGTTATCTGAAATATTTTGGTTTTCTGTTTTTGTCCTTATTTTGCACCCAAATAACGGGAAAAAATAAAAAAAAAGTTATTTGAAATATTTTGGTTTTCTGTTTTTGTCCTTATTTTGCACCCAAATAACGGGAAAAAAGAAAAAAAAAGTTAGTTGAAATATTTTGGTTTTCCGTTTTTGTCCTTATTTTGCACCCAAATAACGGGAAAAAATAAAAAAAAAGTTATTTGAAATATTTTGGTTTTCTGTTTTTGTCCTTATTTTGCACCCAAATAACGGGAAAAAAGAAAAAAAAGTTATCTGAAATATTTGGGTTTTCTGTTTTTGTCCTTATTTTGCACCGAAATAACGAGAAAAAAGTTTTCAGTTTTTGTCCTTATTTTGCACTCAAATAAGGGAAAAAAGAAAAAAAAAAGTTATCTGAAATATTTTGGTTTTCTGTTTTTGTCCTTATTTGGCACCCAAATAACGGGAAAAAATAAAAAAAAAGTTATTTGAAATATTTTGGTTTTCTGTTTTTGTCCTTATTTTGCACCCAAATAACGGGAAAAAAGAAAAAAAAAGTTAGTTGAAATATTTTGGTTTTCCGTTTTTGTCCTTATTTTGCACCCAAATAACGGGAAAAAATAAAAAAAAAGTAATTTTAAATATTTTGGTTTTCAGTTTCTGTCCTTATTTTGCACCCAAATAACAGGAAAAAAACAAAAAAAAAGTTATTTGAAAGATTTTGGTTTTCTGTTTTTGTCCTTATTTTTCACCCAAATAACGGGAAAAAATAAAAAAAAAGTTATTTGAAATATTTTGGTTTTCTGTTTTTGTCATTATTTGGCACCAAAATAAGGGGAAAAAAGAAATAATTTTTTTAAATATTTTGGTTTTCTGTTTTCATCCTTATTTTGCACCCAAATAACGGGAAAAAATAAAACAAAAGTTATTTGAAATATTTTGGTTTTCTGTTTTTACCCTTATTTTGCACCCAAATAATGGGAAAAAAAAAAAAGTTATCTGAAATATTTTGGTTTTCTGTTTTTGTCCTTATTTTGCAATCAAATAAGGGAAAAAAGAAAAAAAAAGTTATCTGAAATATTTTGGTTTTCTGTTTTTGTCCATATTTTGCACCCAAATAACGGGAAAAAATAAAAAAAAAGTTATTTGAAATATTTTGGTTTTCTGTTTTTGTCCTTATTTTGCACCCAAATAACGGGAAAAAAGAAAAAAAAAGTTAGTTGAAATATTTTGGTTTTCCGTTTTTGTCCTTATTTTGCACCCAAATAACGGGAAAAAATAAAAAAAAAGTTATTTGAAATTTTTGGTTTTCTGTTTTTGTCCTTATTTTGCACCCAAATAACGGGAAAAGAGAAAAAAAAGTTATCTGAAATATTTTGGTTTTCTGTTTTTGTCCTTATTTTGCAATCAAATAAGGGAAAAAAGGAAAAAAAAGTTATTTGAAATATTTTGGTTTTCTGTTTTTGTCCTTATTTTTCACCCAAATAACGAGAAAAAATAAAAAAAAAGTTATTTGAAATATTTTGGTTTTCTGTTTTTATCCTTATTTTGCACCCAAATAATGGGAAAAAAAAAAAAGTTATCTGAAATATTTTGGTTTTCTGTTTTTGTCCTTATTTTGCAATCAAATAAGGGAAAAAAGAAAAAAAAAGTTATCTGAAATATTTGGGTTTTCTGTTTTTGTCCATATTTTGCACCCAAATAACGGGAAAAAATAAAAAAAAAGTTATTTGAAATATTTTGGTTTTCTGTTTTTGTCCTTATTTTGCACCCAAATAACGGGAAAAAAGAAAAAAAAAGTTAGTTGAAATATTTTGGTTTTCCGTTTTTGTCCTTATTTTGCACCCAAATAACGGGAAAAAAGAAAAAAAAAGTTAGTTGAAATATTTTGGTTTTCCGTTTTTGTCCTTATTTTGCACCCAAATAACGGGAAAAAATAAAAAAAAAGTTATCTGAAATATTTTGGTTTTCTGTTTTTGTCCTTATTTTGCAATCAAATAAGGGAAAAAAGGAAAAAAAAGTTATTTGAAATATTTTGGTTTTCTGTTTTTGTCCTTATTTTTCACCCAAATAACGAGAAAAAATAAAAAAAAAGTTATTTGAAATATTTTGGTTTTCTGTTTTTGTCCTTATTTTGCACCCAAATAACGGGAAAAAAGAAAAAAAAAGTTAGTTGAAATATTTTGGTTTTCCGTTTTTGTCCTTATTTTGCACCCAAATAACGGGAAAAAATAAAAAAAAAGTTATTTGAAATATTTTGGTTTTCTGTTTTTGTCCTTATTTTGCACCCAAATAACGGGAAAAAAGAAAAAAAAGTTATCTGAAATATTTTGGTTTTCTGTTTTTGTCCTTATTTTGCAATCAAATAAGGGAAAAAAGGAAAAAAAAGTTATCTGAAATATTTTAGTTTTCTGTTTTTGTCCATATTTTGCACCCAAATAACGGGAAAAAATAAAAAAAAAGTTATTTGAAATATTTTGGTTTTCTGTTTTTGTCCTTATTTTGCACCCAAATAACGGGAAAAAAGAAAAAAAAAGTTAGTTGAAATATTTTGGTTTTCCGTTTTTGTCCTTATTTTGCACCCAAATAACG